>JALLAZ010001166.1:0-20788 GCA_036939755.1 Stephanodiscus triporus | reverse complement strand
AACGATTTAGCTGTCGCATCCTAAAACATTAGCTGGTGCTTAAACCCCGGTCTATGGTAGATCTGGCGCAGCTATTTTAGGAACGCTCCATTTTTTTTTGTTGGTGTTTTTCTCCTCCTTAGTCGTCGTCGTTGGCGGCGGAGATCGGGCCGCGGAGGGATAGGACACGCGAAGAGCACGATCATGGGACTACCGCGATGCCTATCGTCGCCTGGCGTCAGCGCCCTGATCAACGTCTGCGCAACATTCTTCCTCGTCGCGAACATGGTCCAGAACCAATACGCCTTCCACGACCGCGCCGTTCGCGAACAACAACGCGCCGAGATGACGACGACGATTCCCGACGGCGATCGTCCGCCTCCTCCTCCGCCGGGCGGCGGCGACGACGGAGACGACGATCGCGGCGGCGACGAGGGTCGAGGCGACGACGTCATCCCCGCCATCGGCTTGACCATCCCCCGCGGGAAGGCGGTGGCTCTGCCGTCCGTTCGCATATCCGAGGCGGAAGAGAAGGGCATACGGCGTTCCTTTTACGGCGGAAAGGGCGACAAGCCGCACTTGGGAGGATTTACCGAGTTCGACGTGAGTTATTGTATATATTGTACCCGTGCGCGCGCGTGGATGAATATTAATATACATCGCGCTTTCGGCGCCCGACGACATCTCCTCGACTCGAATTTACCACATGTCATATTACATACAATATACGTCCTCTCCGCTTAGCCGCTGGGAGTTTCTCCATCGCTGTGGAAACACATGGTAAGTGGGGAATCACGGCCCGTAACAGGCGAATCATCGCAGAACTCACTTCGTCTCCGACTCCCCCCACCCCACCCCACCCCACCTTCCCTTCCCCAAATGCGATGCGAAGGTCACGCATTTGGGAATCAAATCCGTCCTTGACGTCGGATGCGGCAGGGGCATATCCACGTCGTGGTTCGTCACCCACGGTTTGGAATTCGTGCAGTGTGTCGAGGGCAGTCACGACGCTGTGATGCAGTCGATCGTGCCCGATAAGGAGGAACACGTCGTGGAGCACGACTTCTCTCGGGGACCGTGGTGGCCGGATCGGACGGTGGACGCCGCATGGGTGGTAGAATTCGTACGTCCCGAACGACAATACGCCGTGATTTAATTTGCCATCCCGTCCTTGGGGAAAAAAGGACTTAACCCGATGCGTGTCCCCCCCCCTCCTTGCACATCCTCGAAGACGGAACACGTTGGGAGGAACTATCAGCCGAATTACGCAACCGCGTTCAGGAAGGCGGCGTTGATCTTCGTGACGCACTCCAATTGGGGAGGATGGCATCACGTCGAGGTGCACAAGTGAGTCGGGCGGAACAGTGCTGTCAATCGGAAGTTCAATACCTCGAATGAGACGCTAAAAAAAACTCCTCGATATGACGATCGCTCTGCTCTTCCTGACATACCCCCCCCCTAGTGACGATTGGTGGAGAGTACGATGGGAGGCCGCCGGGTTCGTGTACTCGGAAATTCTGACCAAAGAGGCGAGGAGCGTAGCCATGCAGGATCAGAACATGAAAAACCTTACGCTGGATATGAAAGAGAATGAACTTTACTTCGTCGGCCAACACATTTACTTGAATGTTCAGGTATTCATAAACCCCATGGCGAGTCATCTTCCCGATGATTGCGTGTTGCGCCACGATTGCCTTCATTGACATTTTCTCATAGTATGCACTTCGTACGACGTCCCCTAGGTGGCATCTTTGCCAGAACACACTCACCTATTCGCAGAGGTGAGTGCTTCTCGTGTCATTCAGTCATATTCATTCATTAACTCAATTGTTCGATATTAACTCGAATTTCAGCATGGTTGTTTTTTTCGTGGGGCAGTGAATGATAATACCCATGTTGACTGCAGCGACACGAAACTAGCCGGACAGGCCCTGACACCACTGCCTGCATCTTTTAAGTCGCTGATTCTGAACGATGACATGGACAAGGAATGGCTGGACATGATAAAGAATTTCAAGACGTCAGGAAGGAAAATGAATGGACATCAACGCGGGAAGAGGAGCAGAATGTTACGAAGATAGACTAACAGCGACAGCGAAAGTCGCAGAAACTCTCGATGGATATGTCGACTTTTGATCAGAATACAGAACGGCTCAAATATATACCCTGACATTTTGGGATCATTGCGCTCTTACCTGCTGCGTATATTGTAGCTGCCTGAGTGATCATCATTTGCAAATGATCGAAGGCGATCCGGTGTAAGAAGTAAGCCAGCCAGAAAATCAGGCAATGCAATAAAAAAAGGAGTCTAATTGACATAGCAACTAATTATTTATAAAGCTATATTCCCTTCTAATCGTTTAGGAATCTAACACGAAAATTTAGTCATCATTCTCAGGACGCTTCGAGCTATTCCACTTCTTGCAAAACTTCTGATTCCTCAAGAATTTAGGATCCATCCCCCGCGTGGACACGTACTTGGTGCGCTTCTTCTTCTTGATACCGTTGGCATGCGCCTTCTGGGTGTTGTTGTGGGCGCACGTGTTCTTTTGCTGTTGGTCGTTTCAATTAAGAAAGAAGCGCGCGATAAGATTCGGACGGGAGACGGAAAACAGCAGAGGGTGAGATGACTCAATCGATGGCCGGGAAATGGAGAGCGGGATACAAACAAAATCGGACCGATCGCCACGGCGGAAAAGGGCAGGAGACCAATCCATTGCACTAGCGCGCCCCCGCACGTGATAAGCTCGCAACACGGCCTAGGGGGACAAACCACTCATCGAACTCGTCGATGAACGAATCTGACTTTCCACGTCGAGGCCACTAGTCGAACTAGCCACCATGGCGCATCGAAGCGGCTGCGACGACGCGTCGACGCGTCCCGAGTTTCCCGAACCAACACCACGGGGATTTATCATGACCCCTCGCGCTCCCACTTCCTGACACATTCCCCCCATCTCAGATCGTCGATAAGGCCGACCAATCATTGTCCATGGAGCATATCTCGTTGTCGTACCTTCACCATCTTGACGCTTTTATTCGCACTTCGAAATAATGAAAACAGTTAGTTCTCCGAGGGACCTGGACGCAGTAGCATACAGAACTATTCCTACGTTGAAACAAAAATTAGGAGTAAGTGGTAAACTTTGTAAAAGGGACTTCTTAATTATGGAGACACTCTATTTGCATTGAGTATCAAGTCTTTTTATGGCATGGTAGATGATAGTCTCTTGTCTTTGGCATCTTTTTTGCATCATCTCTTTGCCAACAGCTAAATACCCAAGACAGTCCTGGCCACCTCTTATAGCAACTAGCAAGGATAATCAAACCTGCCAGTCTGCCAGGCATATTATGTATTGTACTGTATGACTGAGCTCATTGTCAAACTTAATTACAATCAATGTATGGAAATCCTATGGGTAGAAATAGAAAACAACATGTCAAACACAAACCAATTCTTTTCCACCTGATATTGTATATCAATGAAAGGAATCAAGGGTAAAACACGGTAGAAACTGATGATACCTGAATCAACAGCATGGTAAAGTGAATTCCTTCTTTGCTCTCAGCAGAGCCTGTCTCCTTTGTTACCAATCACCCCATATTCGAAGCATTGCCGTATTAATGTAAAGTGTTCATCAATACTAGTGGAAGGAAGATTTCCACTTTGATTCCAATCACACATCATAGCTGAAACAGGCAGTTATATTTATAGCATGTCTTGAACATCAGAACAAATGAAAAAGAGCACGCCTAGATTCATAATATCATTTGCCCAAATCCTCGCCCAAGGGGGACCAAAGGCGCAATTGAAAAATATTCGAAGGCACATATGAAGTCGACGAGTTCATAATCCAAAGATCAAACGCATTCCATAACATCCCAACTCGAAAAATCCGTCAAAAAATGGAGGGAGGAGCCATACACTATTTCTCTCTCACTCCTGCGATGTTGTGCCTCGACGCGCAGCCTCTCGCTTCCGACGAGTGATAATTTCCTTAGGATGCAGAAATAACTTGCTCAGTGATGCAAACACTGATTGAATCGTGTGGTTGGCAATGATGCAGGCACCGAGATCACTTGAGGTAAATGGGCGTATCAAAAGAAATCCCAAAATAGAACAAAGAAATCCTAGGACACACCCAGGAGCATCAACATCTATTACCAAACACCAACAAGTAAGTCAACATGCATAGTGGCGTGCCCGCACGATTGCTGCATGTAGAGGCATCGAAAAATCAGGATCATGCTACTCAAAGCGCCCTCCTAGGTCCACCCAAAGACAATGTTAGAATATCCGAAAAAGGTGAAAAGCCAACGGACACACCACCGCTCTGAAATGAAGAAAGTCAACTGTCGAACAAAAGAACAACCCATGCGCGCCAATGAAACAAACTCTGTCTACCAACTGTTCCCATTCAAAGTCCGTAAAACGGCCATAAGCATACGCACTCCTTCGGGCTGATTCCCCATCGTGATTCGTATCTCTTCAACCGAAAACAGGTGAAATCTTCACACTCTCCTCGTCTTCATTATTTTCTCCCCGGAACCTGACGAATTCATAAAATCATAAACATGAAAATATCACCAAACAGTCCCTCTCCTTCCCCCTACGGGATATAAAAATACAATATATCTCTTTTTTTTTCAATACGGACGATCCCTCCGACCATCCCTTCCGTTCCTCCCCCCGCCGCCATCGCGCCCGCCGCCGCGACCGCCGCCATTGAAAACCCGTCCCCCTCCCCCCCCCCCTCCGTGCCACTTTCCGCCGCCGCCATGTGGGGGTTGCGCCGTCGACCTCGTCGGCGGCACTCCTCCCCCGTAATTATTATTCGGCATCGGACGCACGACGCCGTCCGGGCCGTCGTGGGGGGGAGGATGCGGCGGCGCGACGCGCGGACCCCCGATCCGCTGCTGTCCCTCGTGCCGCGATGGGATCGACGGTCCCCGTTGTTGCTGCTGCTGCGGCGGTCCCGCGTGGCCGTCGTACCGCAACGGAGGCGGAGGAGGCAGCTGCTGCGGTTGCTGTTGCGGTTGCTGCGGCATCTGGTCGTGGTAGGCCGGCGTCTGACGATGATGGTCGTACGCGCCCCGATCGGCGTGTTGCGGATGCTGCTGCTGCTGCTGGTGCAGCGGCGGCGGCGGCGGCGGCGGGTACTGAGGTTGATGCCGCGGCTGCGGCTGTTGCGGGTACTCCGGCCGCTGCTGGACGGCGTATCCCGTCGTCGTCGCGGCGTACCCGCCCGCGTGATGGTAGTAGTAGTTGTGTCCGCCGTCGTCGTTCGGGTAGTACTGCCGCGGATGATGACCTCCCGCGTACGCGGTAGCGCTCGCGCCGTCCGCGTACGCGATCTCCTGCCGCTGCGGCGGATGGGGCCGCTGCTGCTGCTGATGGGGGTATGCGGCCGGCGGCCCCCCCCCCGCCTCCTGCTGCGACGGCGGATATCCCCCGACCACCCCCCCCCCCGGAACCGCCGCGGCAGTAACGGGAACGGCGGCATTGTTCGCGCAGTAGTTATCCGCCGTCGGGTAAGAGCCGTAGTAGCCGGCGCCCCAGCCCTGGCCCTGATGGGGGGGGTACTGCATCGCCTGCTGCTGCTGCTGCTGCTGATGATGATGTTGATAACCGACGGCGTCGTACGCCGCGACCCCTCCCTGCGCGGGATATCCCTGCGGATGGCCGGGAGCGGTCGTCGTCGACGGCGCGCCGCCGTGCTGCAATCCCTGCTGCTGCCATACGTCGTAGTCGTAGTACTGCGCCCAGGCATTCCCGTGACCGATCGAGGGATGATCGCCGCCCCCCCCGACGCCGATGCCCCCCCCGACGGCGCCATCGTCCCCCCCCCCCGCCCTGCCCATGCCCACCTGCCTCCGTACGTGCACGCCCCTCCTCCCCATCATCTCGATCTTGTTGTCGGGGAACGCGGCGACGTGCCGCTCCAGCGCCGACGCCGACGGCTCGTCGAGCATGAAGAGGAATCCGTACCCCCTGTGCAGCGGCCGTTGTTTCCCCCCCCCCCCCCCCCCCCCCCCCCCCCCCCCCCCCCCCCCCCCCCCCCCCTCCCCGCCCCCGCCCCCCCGCTGCGGTGGCAGGAGTCGGACCTGATTGACGTTGCCGAACCTGCCGAAGAATTCGTCGACCTGGGCGGCGGTCGTGCGGAAGTCGACGTTCGCGACGAAGAACTTGTACGAGTTGTTCAGGGGCGCGCGCTGTCGCGAGGACCGCTGATCGATCGTCGTCATGTGATATTTTCGTTTCGGGGTCCGGTCGGGTCGGGTCGGGTCGGGTCGGGTCAGGTCGGGTCGGGTCGTCGAATCGTCGGTCGTGGTTTTGTCGTTGGGGAGAGAGTGTTTGATTTTGGGGGGGACGTCGTCGTGTGTGTGTTTTGTTTTTTTGGGGGAGGAGATTTTGACTTTTTTGAGTTGTTTGGGGGCGGGGTCCCGTTGACAAAGAGTGTGCTTCCCCCCTTTTTGCGCTCAACGCAGTCAGTCTCATCTTTTTTTTCGAGAATGACTTGTTTTTAGTCTAAAAAATGACGTAGGAATAGGTAAGTACAACATAGTGTGGGACGGACACGCACGCGTTCGCTTTTCTCTCTGTGTTTCCGAACCTCACCGTCTGTGTTCGCCTCGCGCCAGCTCTCTTCTTCCCAGCACATCGCGGTTCGCATCTGTCGGTTTTTGTTGCCTTTAGTTCGCGAAAAGTAATGGACGAGAACAAACAACCGAAGCCCGCCCCCCAATCCCACTACGATGAATCCACTGGATGAGAAGGCGGACACATCATCCACATTTTTCGTGCAATTTGCAAGCTGTCTTGAGCAGCAGCAACGCCTCCCGACGAACATCGACGGATCCGATGGAACCGTCGACGAGGAGCAAGCACTCCCAGATATGATGAAACGATGTCTGATGAAAATGAAACTGGAGAGCGGCGTTTCGTCGTCGTCATCGTCTTTGTCGGAGCAGCCTAGGGACATCGGTGAGCTTTTATTCCTTCTGAAGATTTCCGAACCCCCATGATGGTCGACATGGACGGTCACCATCGCCGCGACGAAGTACCAGTTTGAACCTGACCCCCCCCCCCCCCATCATTCATGTCGAAATTTGCCCCTCCTCATCCTCATCCCCCATCCCCTCCCATTCATCATCATCATCATCATCATTCATCATCATCATCATCATCCCTCCATCCTCTCCCCGCGAATATCCCCCCATTTTTGTCGTTCCCGATCGCGCGCCATCTTTCTCTCCCCCGACTGCGCAAAAAACAAAGGTCGAGGGTCGCCGTCGCGCGCGGACGATGGCGGCGGCGACGACGACGACTACCACGACAAGGGGGATGTCGAAAGTAACGACGAGGAGCGTACGACGACGAGCGACGACGGTCCCGCCGCCGTGGTCAGCTCCGTCGTCGGGTTCGAGTACGGCGCGAAGAGGGACGACGAGTCCGCTCCTCTCGAGGCCGCCGCCGGACTCCCGACCCGGCCCGCCGCGGTCGAGGACGCCGATCGCAGGGACGCCCCCCGAGGTCGACCGCGACGGCGGAGTCAACGCGACGACTCGTACGAGGTCCCGTTGACCGTGGCCGCGTCGTCGTCGTCGTCGGCGGCGTCGGCGTCGGCGGCGACCCACGGCTTCTCGATTTTCCACGCGCCGCCTCCGTCGTCGTCGTCGTCGTCGCCGCCCGGCCTACTTACCCCTAAGACTACGTCGACCACGGTCTCCGACGCGATAGCGGCGGTCGCGTCCTCCGCCCCCGAGCGACGCGGCTCAGGCTTCCTCCTCCTAGCCGCCGAGGCGTACGAGGCCGCCGAGCGGACGCAGCGTCGCGCCGACGCGATACGGAGGGTGGCGATGGACCTCGCGAACGCCGCGGCGCAGGCGGCGGCGGAGGCGGCCGTCGCGTCGTCGTCGTCCGGTGGTCGGACGCCGTCGCGCGACGAGGATGACGAGGCGCTGCGATCGTCGGCGACGTTGCTGTTGCGGAAGCTGCAGCGCGAGGGGTCGTCGTCGTCGTCGTCGTCGTCGTCGTACTCGGCAGTCGCCGCCGTCGTGGGAGGAGGGTCGGAGGAGGGGGCCGAGGGTCGAGATCAGATCTACGTGGCCGCGGCCGCCAGGATGCAAATGCAGATGCAGCGGCATATGCAGGTGCAGCGGGCAGATGCACAGGCTGGAGGACGTCTCTCCGCGAACGGGGCCGCACAAGCAGCATGGGCAGGAGAAGGAGAGGAAGCGCGGTCGTCGCAGTCGACCCGATCCTCGAAACGAATACGGACATCGCCGTCCACCTCCTCCCTCGAGGCGAAGATTCCGTCGAAGGGAGGCAAGTCCATGGAGACTCGACAATCGGTCGGATCGTCGGATCCCCCTCCCGGCGGGGGATCCGACGACGAAGGAGACGCGCCGGAGGAGGACGACGAAGTCAGCGTCGGGCCCAATTCCGCCTCCAAGCCATCGTCATCGTCGTCGTCGTCGTCGTCGTCGTCGTCGTCGCGCAAGTCCCGTCCCAAGCCGCCCCGGCACGTCTACCACGATTACTCCGCCCTACCGGACTCGGGCCAATTCGTGCGAAAGAAGAAGGGGGGGGTCAACGTGCCATTCCCCGAGAAGCTCATGGACATGCTCGACCGCGAGTCCGCATCCCGTCCCGACGTCGTCTCCTGGTCAACGCACGGACGAGCGTTCGTCGTTCGACGACCGCGCTCGTTCGCGTCGGAGGTCATGCCCGATTACTTCAAGCAGTCCAAATTAACGAGCTTCCAGCGTCAGCTGAACCTGTACGGCTTCCGCAGGATAACCCAGGGCCCGGACGCCGGGGCGTATTACCACGAGCTCTTCCTCAGGGGCAGGCCTCACCTCGGCATGATGATGCAGAGGCAGAAGGTCAAGGGCACGGGACACAAGCAGCCCACGGACGTTGCCAGCGAGCCTAACTTTTACGCCATGCCCGCGGTCACGGACGCCGCGGGGGGCGTCGCCGTCGGCGGCGGGAGCAACAACGTCAACGACAACGTCGAGATGATGTGGCCACCTCCGTCGCCCCCCCCGGACGACGGCACTTCGAATCCACCCTCCGAGGAGGAGGAGGAGGAGGAGGAGGAGGAGGAGGGGGAGAGTCCGGGATCGTCAACAATCGAGCAGCACAACAGTCCCGGCAGGCGCGCGGCGGCCCATGCGCTGCGCAGGCTCTCCGGGATGTCCGCCCCGCCGCTGCCGCCGTTCCTATCCCTGGACGCGGGCGGTCCCACGTCCGACGCGTTCGGCCTGGGGGATCCCGCCGTGGCCGGCGGCGCGCTCCAATCCCACCGACAGTACGACCCAGTGGAACAGTGGTATGAATCGTAACAAGTCCCAGGGTTCATCGCCCCCCCCCCACGAATGACTTTCCAGGACTATGATAGCCCAATATGTAATGGACCAATATTTTTGATGGACACTTTCAAGATCAAGGCCCCGCAGCCGTTCTAACCCGAGAGGGCCACAGTGTCATTTTTGCATCTTTCTCTCCCTCGATTTTATTGTCATTTCACCACGGCGTTGCCTGTCTCGGTTTGAATAATTAGATCATGTAAGCCTGCACACTGTTTATCTCTTATGTCTACTCTAGTCTCTGTGATTCACTACTTCAGTTTCCAAATCAATGTTGATTAAATTGAAAATTTGTCTACATGGTGAGGGTGCCGCTACTCGGCAGATGGGCATGGACTTATTCGGAGACGATTATTGAGAGACGACCAGTCTGAGTCACAAGAGATCCACACGGACTGAGAGTCTCATTCGCTAGCATGGACACTGCATGCTTGAGAATGATGTCCACGGCCTTCGGCACACCACCGCCCTCGAACCTTTGCTTCATGGCATGCGCCGCAACGCGGTAGGGATTCTCGGCACTCGATGCCGAGAGCTCCACCACAGCAGTACGCAGCGAGGTCGTGGTCAGGGTACCGAGAGGGTTGCGAAAAGAGACACCGGCACCTGATCGGGCGATAGTGTCTGCATTCGCTGGCTGGTCTCCAAAGATGGGCACCACCACCATTGGAACTCCCATGCTGAGGGCCTCGTGCATGCTATTTGCACCGCCGTGCATGACAAATGCGTCGCAGATGCGCAACGCCTCGATCTGAGGCACAGCGTTGCGAACCACGAAGTTTGCTGGCGTCTCGGGCAAACTGTCCAACGCATCCTCCATCGGCCCCAGAGACATGATGACAAGAAAGGCGTCGTCGCCGCCAAAGGCATCGAAGAAAGTTCGCCAGACGTGCTGGCAGAACTCCTTGCCGGTGTACTCACTTAGTGAGCGCCGGCCTTCCCCACTCTTCACGACATCATTGGAGAAGGCAGCAACCCCGAAGGGCTTTGCCCAGAAGACGCTGGTTGCAACTGTACCCAAGGAGACAAGGATTATCTTCCGACCCGCCTGCCGCGCCTCCATGATCCTCTCCATCGGCAACGGCCCCAAGATTTCGGAGTTTACGAAGGACTTCTTCGTCAACTTCTCCACATCCTTCGGGGCCTCCATAGTTACGCCATTCATGCGCTTCACCTTGTCGTTCAGGAGGACGCCAACGCAAGTGAAGGGAAAGTGGCCGAAGCGCTCGATCTGCTTCTCAGTGCTGGGTGGGGAGAAGAGCTCATCGATGGTAGTGACTATGTTAGCAACAGGGGAGTAGAACTCCATGATCATGCCGTTCTCCAGTACGTCGAGACCGTACTTGTTGGCTATTGCATGTCTCGGCCTCTCAACCCACGGTTTTGCGTCCATGGCATCGGATATCTGCCGGGGCAAGGAGATCACGCCAGGGCCCGGTATCGTGAGCATGCCGATGGCGGGAACGCCCAGGACCTTGGCGGCGACGCGGCCGGCGGACAGGAAGGGGTTGTATATCAAGGCCGCCGGGGCCGGCACTAAGGCGCGCAAGTCCTCGATTAGCGCGGGCAGCATCTGCTCGGCCCAGTAGAGGACGCAATCGGGAAGTGACGAGTACTTTTCTTTGGCCGTGCCCTCGGGAACCAATGTTTTGATTCCGAATTCATCAATCTGATGAGGCATGCCCGATAGGTCTGGTCTGTGAGCGAAGCGAAATGGTCGCCAATCCGCCCCCGCGGCCTCAACAACATCCCGCTCCTTGGCGTCGACGAAGTATGTCACCTTGCATCCCCTGGACACGAGCTCGGCAACGAGGGGCAGTGTGGGGTTCATGTGCCCTGGGGCGGCTATATTGAAGAAAACGACGTGGCGTTGGCCCGACATGTCTAATAATGTGATGTTCTTTGAGTGAGCAAAGGGCGCTGTCGAGAGTTTCGAGGCGATTATTTCACTTGATGTGTTGCTGATGTTAGGAGTGTGTGTTTCGCGTTGGAGATTATTATTTGAGATCGAAATTGTGAGCCAATTGTAAATATTTGTGATGTNGAGTGTGTGTTTCGCGTTGGAGATTATTATTTGAGATCGAAATTGTGAGCCAATTGTAAATATTTGTGATGTCGATGAAAGAGTGTGAAAGTCTCTCGACTCTTCGATCTTTTTTTGGCTCGTGCTTGTTCGGTCTGGGATCGTCAGTTGCCCCCCCCTGCGTCTTGTTTGGTCTTGGTTCGTCAGTTGTCCGACCCCCCTACGGTCAATTACCTCTGAACCAGCCAACATCTGCAACGCACCAGCGAGCGAGAGGATGGTTGGTGGAGTATTTGGCTGGGAGATCGTTCGATTATGGGGCGGCTGGGGGAGCCACGGAGGACAGTTCCACCGGAGGCCGGCGGAGGAGAGGGGTTGTTTAGGAGTTGTTTGGCATTCGTTCTGTACTACTATTCCTACGTGCAAAAAACGGGCGGGAAGAGGAACCACACGAAATCTCCTACGGTAGGTAAACGAAATCTCAAGTCTCGCAAACAAAACCAACACGAACGGAACGGATCGGATGACAGCAGCCGCTGCGACCAAATCCTGGACCGCCGCGATCCTGATCCTAAGCCGATCATCTTCCTCGTTCACGACCGCCGCCCGGGGAAGCAGCCGCAACGGCCATCATCATCTCCATCGCCTCCGCCATCTCCATCGCCATCATCGGCCGCTCGGCGTCGTCATGACATCCGCCACCGCGACGTCGTCGTCGTCGATGTCGTCGTCGTCATCGCCGCAGCCGCCCGTTCCCCGTCGCGACGAGGAACGGCGCGTATACGCGGGAGTCGCCCCCCCCGGATGGGACATCGAGAATCATCCTCGTCAATCGAACGCATCGACGGAAAAATTGATGGATCCGCCACTGCCGGTCCCGGATCCCTACGGATGGATGCGCGACGACGGCCGGACGGATGGGGGAATATTGGCGCACCTCGAGGCCGAGAACGAATATTCGAAAACGATGACATCGCATTTGGTGGGATTGCAGGACGAGCTTTATCGGGAATTCCTATCGAGGTACGTCATCACGTCACGTCCGTTATATCCCTCCCCTCGTCCCCTACTCGGCTCGGGCGCTTTTTGTTTGATGTTGGTTTATATATATAGGATTTAGTGTGCTACCTGTTGACCATCGTGGTAGATCGGGTTTCGCTAGGTGACGAGTGTTTACATAGTGATCAATTCACTTACGCGTTCCATGAACGGATATGAATTTGTGAAGCCTTTTTTGTTTTATTGTGAGGCCAATGTTGTTGGGGAGTGTTGATCGGTGGGTGTCGTCGGGGGCAGAGTAGGGACTGTCCTCAGAAACCGGCGGTTGTTGGAGGTAGTTTTCCCGACTGTTGTGGTCTGCAAACTTGAGGTTGCCTCTTGGGCTTGGATTCGGGCTTTCGTTTTTATTTTACACCCCGCCGCACCTCCAACGCTCGCTTTCGCGCATGCAGCATCCAGGAGACGGATTACACCACCCCCCGTCCGAGGGGGGATTATTGGTATTACACGCGCACTTACGAGGGTTCTCCCTACACGGCCTACTGTCGTGCACCCAAGACGATCGGCGATGCCTACCCCGTTATCGATTGGGACGGCACTCGCGAATCGCCGATATTGCCGGGGGAGGTCGTGTACCTCGACGCGAACGAACTCGCGGTCGGAAAATCGTACTGTTCTGTCGGAAACGTCAGGCCGAGTCCGTCGACGAACCTAATCGCGTACGCGGTCGACTACTCGGGGGACGAGAAGTACGAGATGCACGTGCGGGACATGACGACCGGGACGGACGTAGCCCTCAAGGAGGTCGGAGGGGAGGAGGAAAAGTTGCTGGAGGTGGACGGCCTGGAATGGGGCAAGGACGACGATACCCTGTATTACACGACCATGGACGAGCAGCACCGTCCGTTCCGATTGTATCGGCGTAATAATTGGAAGAACGATCCGATCGACGCGCTGTTGAAGGAAGATCCGGACGACCTGTTCTGGTGCGGACTGTCGAAGAGCCTCGACGAGAAATATGTCTTCTTCGAATCGGCATCCAAGGAAACGTCCGAGGTGTGGTACCTGTCGACCGACGACGACGAGGGGGGGGAGGAGAGCACTGAGATGAAGTGCGTCGCGCCTCGCAGGGACAAGGTCCTGTATGAGGTGGAGCACGGCGGGGGCAGGTGGTACGTCTGGACGAACGTCGGCGGATCGCCAAACATGAAGCTGATGTCGTCGACCGCATCGCCTGACAGCGCCAACGATTGGACGCTCGTCGTGGACGCGAGCGGTAAACCCATCTTCGACGGAGGCCTCGGCAGGTCGTTGGACTCGGTCACCGTCCTGAACACGCACATTATCGCGGAGGGACGGGAGGGCGGCATACCCCGAATCTGGACCTATGATCTCGATACGAGGATCGTGACGCGGCTCGAGTTCGATGAGTCGGCATACAACGTTGGGTTGTTGTCGCATTACGAGGCCGACGCCTCGAGCGTCGCCGTGTCGTACGATTCCATGCTCACGCCTCCGTCGTCCATCGACGTCGCCCTCGACGACGTCGGGAAACGCGCAGTCCTGAAAACGAAGGTCGTGCCCGGGTACGACAGGAGGGAGTACGGCTTCGTTCGCACGGAGGTCCTTGGCCGAGACGGGAAAACGATGATCCCAATCAGCGTCGTGTACAGGAAGGAGACGATGGCCAGGGTCGAGGCTGGCGAACGCGTCCCGTGTCACCTCTACGGCTACGGCAGTTACGGCATGTGCGTCGAGGCGGACTTCCGTTCGACTCGCCTCCCGTTGCTGGACAGGGGCATGATATACGTCATCGCGCACGTTCGCGGGGGCGGCGAGATGGGACGAGAATGGTACGAGGAGCCAAACGGTGGGAAGTACCTATGCAAGAAGAACACGTTCGACGACTTCGTGGACGTGGCGAGGTTCCTTGTCGAGGGGTGGACGACGCCCGACATGCTCTCGTGCGAGGGACGATCCGCCGGCGGGCTGCTCATCGGCGCGGCGATCAATCAGGCGCCAGAACTGTTCAGGTGCGCGATCCTCGGCGTGCCCTTCGTAGACGTCGTGTGCACCATGACGGATTCCACGATCCCGCTCACGTCTGGGGAGTGGGTCGAGTGGGGAAATCCCAACGAGGAAAAGTACTTCCGGTACATGATGGAGTACAGTCCCATGAATAACGTCCAAGGTGGGAAGGTTTATCCCGCGTGCTGGTTGACTGGCGGGCTGCATGATCCTCGAGTCGCATACTGGGAGCCGGCCAAGTTCGCAGCCACCCTGCGACATGCCAACCCCGACAACGAGCACCCCATTTGCATGAAACTCGATCTCAGCGCCGGGCACTTTTCGGCATCCGACCGTTACAAGTACTACCGCGAGCTCGCGTACGATTATAGCTTCCTGCTGGATCAACTCAAGCTTGCTAAAGTTGCCAAGAGGTAGTCGTTCGTTTGGTATCGTAGCAAGGTGTTTGAATATTGAGCTAGTCCTGTGTCAGCAGCGTGAAAGTAGACCCGGAACAAGTTGCTGTGGAAAAGTGGTGGTATGTATTCGGAGAAGTTCACATATATCAATTACTTAGGAGTATTTTTTACAGCTATTGCACAAAGTGTAAGACTTGTAGCGCAGGATACGATGTTCTCGTGTTGTCCATCATCCACCGGCCAATATTCCCCTTCTAACAGCGTCTGCTCTAAATCCGACCTGTCGACGGATGGCTAATTCAACACGGTCACTGGGTAACGAATTTCGTTTCTTGTGGCTTCCATTCTCGCCATAGGGGTTTGCTATTGCTTTACGAGGAGGATATTCCAGCGAAGGTGATTCCAGTACAAAACGACCCCCAACAAACACACGAGCCAACACCACAATCGCGGTCCCTTCCAGCCATATGCTGGGTATGCGCGAAACCGATATGTATTATCAAGTCGCGGCGGCGGACCGGACACACCACCTCAGCTTGGAGCACCTGCTCCTCGGGTTGGCGCGGACCTCCTCCGGCCCCGCCCGGATCACCCGCCTCGACACCTCCGAGTAATGCCCCGCCCTCATCCCGTCCTTCATCGCGAGCTTGACGCGCCGATCCTCCCCGGAGTGAAAGGTCAGGAAGACCGCGCGTCCGCCCGGCGCGAGGATACGCGGCAGATCGCCGAGGAGGGAGTCGAGAGCGCCGAACTCGCCGTTCACCTCGATCCGCAGGGCCTGCATGACCCTCGCGACGCGCGAGCTTAGGATCTCCCTCCTCTCCTCCGCGGCCGCGTCCCAGGCCGTCGACGGCCTCCGTCCGCTCCCGCCGCCTCCGCCGCCGCCAACGACGACGGCTCGTCCGCCGCGCACCGCCGTTGAGGTCGTAGTCATCGTCTCGGGTGGCGGGGGCGTCACGCCGCGTACCCTTGCGTCCAGCTCCGACGTCGTCGTCGGGATCGGGTCCGCGAGGATCGCGATCGCGAGCCGACGCGCGTCCGACCTCACGAAGTCGGAGTTATCGCGCAGGATTGCAGCGAGGGTGGTCGTGTTCAATTTCGCCAGCAGGTCGGCGGCGGTGATCGTGCCCCTCGTCATCGTGTGGTCTGAGGACGGCGTAGTCTTCGTCGTCCTCGCATCGTCGTCATCGTCGGGGGCGGCGGCGGCGGCGGCGTCCATGCGCATGTCGAGCGGCCCGTCGGCCTTCCACGTGAACCCCCTCGACGGATCGTCGACCTGCATTGACGAGCATCCGAGGTCGGCGAGTAGGGCCGACGCTCGGGGGAGACGAAGGCGCGATAGCTCGTCGGCGACGTTCGCGAAGGAGGCGTGGACGCAATCGAGGCGGACTCGAGGCGGCGCGGCCGTGGCAGCAGCCTGGGGTTGTTGTTCGGTCGATCCGCTCCCATCGTCGTTGACGCCATTGTCGCCCGCTGCGCTCAGGGTGGTAGTATCCCATCGAGCCCTCAGTCGCGCCTCGGCCTTGGCGAGCTCGACGGAGTCCTTGTCGAAGGATACCAGGACGGCGCTCCTCCTCCTCGACGACAGACCGTCGTCGTCGTCGTATTCGTCGTGGTCCGTCGTCCACCTCGACAGCGCTTCGAGGATCAGTCGAGAGTGTCCGCCGTACCCGAGGGTGCAATCCACGACCACCAGCGGTCGTCCCGATCCAGCGTTCCCCGCGTCGTCTACTACCAAGGGGGGATGATGATCCTCCTCCTCCGCCGTCGTCGTCGCGGTGGGGAGGAGGAGGCCTAGGCGCGACAGGCACTCGGCCGGCATTATCGGCACGTGACTACCCGCAGGCGTGCCGCCCTTGAGGAGCACGCGCGACATCGTGTCGGCGTCCCCCCCGAGCTCCTTGTGCCTGTCCTCGAAACGACGGGGATACCTCCCGGCGTAGCGAACGCGCCGTTGTTGCCGCCGTCCCGGTTGTTCTTGTTGTTGCTCCCGTTGTCGGTCGCGCTGCTCCCGCCGCATCGGCGGTTCGTCCGCCGCCGGGTTGGCGATGGGGACGAGGGCATCGATGCCGGCGGGCGGGCGACTCGCCCATAGCGCGATCGCGATGAGGAGGTCGCATCGCCGAGGCAGCATGATGTTATCGATTTTCGGTTGCTGTGTGTGTGCGCACACCTCTATCACGTCTGGCCTTCGCTGCCCCTTCTTCTGTTGGGTAATTGGCATCTAAATCCATCGAACACAATTCCGGTGTGCCACTCTCCATTTTGAGAAGCACAAACTCAAGAATTCGCTCGCGCTCAAGCGACAATTCGAGAGTACCAGTCTAAGGTCAAATGTGGGACGCTTATTATTGTGTGCTAATTCCAGGTTAATGTGGGACGTTTTGCGCGCCAGGCTGTATCTTTAAGGGACTCGCCAATAAGAAAATTCTGACATCATACTACGGATTCCTCCTACGCTTCTGCGTTGATTGATGGGTCATATGTGGGGTGTATGGGGTTTCATCCCATCTTGGCACGCGTGCCATTGTCCACTAAAATTTTATTTTTCTTGCGATTTTGCCGCGCAAAAAAGCAAGGACAAACTTCACACAAGCAGAACTTTTACAATTCTACAGCATGTCAGCCCGCTCCACCGCCACATTGACGCCCAAACCCACTGCCCGGCGGGCTACGGCGGTGAAACCGCTCGATCCTGACGACCCTGAGGACAATGCCTTCATCTTGGTGAAGGCGTCGGTGTTGTTGTTGTGTTGTGTTTTTCTTCGAAAAAAACTCCTAATTTCCCCCTTTTTCCTCGCCATCTCGCTTTTTATGATCCCCCCGTCACCTCTAATTTCGCGTCGTCGCCCTTGCCTTAGGTCACCAAACATGGCGTGAAGATCAAGGATGCCATGCGTATGACCGGAGCGAAGAAGTCCAATCTCTCTGGCTTCTACCAGCGTGTCGATCGTTTTCGTAAGCGCAAGGCAGAGGAGGAATTAGCGGACGCGGCGTCGTTTTTGATAGGGCTTGGGGATTCTTTCGAGGTGGATGCCTCCCCCACTGAGCAATCACTTGTCTCCGATGTTACGGCGTCGGCGTTGTCGTCGTCGTCTGCTTCGGCTGCTGCGTCGACGCCGGTTTCGTCGCGGGGGCAACGTATTGAAGCGGGACTAGCCAATTTCCCGTCGTGGATGAATCCAGACCTCGCGCGTCACTCCATGACGAGGCGGCCGAGGAAAAACCTACCGCAGGCTCATCTGTCTCGTCTCGTGAAGAAGATGGACAAGACGTATTATTCTGATCGTTATAAAAATGCCTTCAAGGCAGCAACACTGTCTGCGAATATTCCCGATTGCGATAAAGGTAAGCGTGGCAATGGCGTCGATTCAATATGTACACGGGTCAACCAGGAAATGTTATCGTCACCCTCCGACAGGAAGCTAGCGCGGAGCACGCTACATCGCGCAATACAGGCTGGGGAGTTTGGGATTTCGCCGAAGAAGTTGGGGAGAAGATCAAAACTCCCAACGGAGTTCACGCAAGCACTGGCGGTGCACAGTGTCATGATGCAGGTGAGTGGAGAGGGGGAGATGTCCTCCCTCAAGATGAGGACCCTCGCTACGGCCATGACGCTCGGTACTCCCCACGAGGGGAAGATGACCAATGAGCACATCTGGAAAATGTGCCGGCATAGGCATCCAGAATATATTAAGCCGGCTCATGCCGTAGACAACGAGGATCGGCGTGTCGACTGGCTGACATATAATAATATCATGATGTGGATGAAAAGAGCCAAGAAGTTTGTCCTTGATATCGGCATGGCTAAGGATGAGCCGGGCATTATCCGTAAGTGCTCTGCTTGTATTGTATTATTCATACTCTACCTGACCTCCCATTTATTTCCCTACTTCAAATGCAGATGGCGTCCAGAGCGAGGTCAGTCTCGTCGACGATAATGATGCCGCTTGGTTCATTACGTTGGACGAGACACACCATGAGTTTTCGACGGAAGGAAAAAAGGGCAGTGCTGGTCATGGGAGATGGATCAATGATTCATTCCCACGGTCAGGGGAGCGCAACGTTGTGGGGAATTTCCATACGACGGGTGTGTATGGAACTACCCTCGCAGGCGAGGCCCTTCCTCCCCTCTATATATTGAGTACAGCATCACAGAACCCGGAGGATTACAAAGTTGACCCTCGAGTTTGTGAAGGATTACCAATTGTAACGGGCTATTACGGAGGGTCTAGGCGGGTATCGTATTCCTCTTGTGTTTCTGTTCGAAAGAAGGGATCAATGGATACTGGTCTGTGGCACCAGTACATCCGGTTTGTAATCCTTCCAATGTTTAAAGGAAGACTTGCATTGGAACCTATTCGTGATCCCGTTACTAATGTTCTCATTGCTGGCCCCTTGGTGGTTAAGACGGACGGGGGACCAGGAAGACTCTCACGTGAGTCTTCGTCGATAGAGTTTCGAGATGAGATGGCAGCCATGGGGGTGCATATTGTGCTCTCGCTACCGAATGGAACAGCGTGCACGGCAGAGATGGATCAGCTCTTCGAGAAATTCAAGCCAGCGTGCAGTAAGTCTGCACTTCGGATATGCGCAAAGAAAATGCATGCTAGGATGACAGCGAGGAAAGAGGGATTAAAGACGTCAGGAATGAACGATGACGATGTGAGTTCGGAAGACGGAGGCATTGAGGATGACGATGGGGATGTAGGTAGGAGGAAACCAAAGAAGAAGAAGGGGCAGAGTGTGTGCAACGTAAGTTTCTCTAATTACGACCTTGGAAATCTTGTTAACGGTTGGCCGGACGATCCTATCGAGGATCGTCCGTTTGATTTTTATTTTTCAAAGGACAGCATAATAAAATCCCACATCGCGGTGGGATTTATGCCTATGACCGGGCGAGCTGCTACGGACCCTAAGGTCCGGTTCGAGTTTGGACCCGGTGGGGCACCTCCGGACGCTGCCGTACGAATGGAGAAATTGAGGGAGGAGTACAAGGAGGTTACGACGGCAGTGAATGACTTGGGATACAATGGCGATATGCTCGATGTGGTGCCCAGGGAGGTAGAGGAGGCGGAGATTCCATCAGACGAGGAGGCTCAGATTGAGCACATTGTGAAGAATAAATTGATCAACAAGCCAGGGGGGTTGTTTCGGACGGGGTTGATAGTGGCAAATTGTCGGGTCGTGATGGAGAGTAGCAAGCAGGTGGAACGAGAGGCCGTGGAGCAGATGGAGGCGGCTGCAGCAAAGAAGGTGACTGGTAACAAGTTGAAGGAGGACGAAGGTGTGATTGCCTATCAAGATTGGGTTGGTGGTGGTCGTCTGAAGACCGCAGAGGGATACCCAAAGATGAACATGAAGCGTGCAAAGAGTATCATAAAGGTGCTTCTCCCCATAATCGATATTAAGGGGGAGCACAAGATGAAGGACTTCGGAACGGTGGGGGCATGTCTGAAGTGGCTCGGAGAAATTGCTCGGGGAATGACATGGGACGAGCACATGAAGGATTACATGTGCAAATTGTTGGAGGAGCGGGCGTTCGTGGGGCTCGATACGGATGTCACGGCACCTAAGTTATTTTAGGTGGGAGGAGCATAATGGGGGTTTTGAGTCGAGGCGGCTTTCCCCCATAGTTATATTAACAATAGGTAGCTTCGTTGTTGCTTCATTGCCTCTATTAGTCATGGTATCCTATTCGTTTCGGCAGTCATCATGGTTGTCTACATTTTTTAGGGGAAAAACAAAAAAAACATACCAGAAGCTACGTAGGAATTAAACGTCCCACATTACACCTAATTCCATAGGAGCAAAAATGTCGGGGAAATGCACAAAGACACTCCTTCCAATCGATGCCATCAAAAATCCTGTTAGGGGAGGTCTAGTTATGCATAGATCTACCCTTTTGCATCTTGGAACGTTGGTGGTAACCCCATTTTTGCAAAAGTTATGGACATTCCGTCCCACATTTGACCTAAGACTGGTA
>JALLAZ010001157.1:0-19525 GCA_036939755.1 Stephanodiscus triporus | reverse complement strand
AATTAGCTAGTGATTGGAAAAGACTAGTAACTCCGACGTAGGTTGGCAAGGGCCACTGCGTGCCAAGAGGTTAAGCCGGTCCTCACAACCTAAAGACGCGAGACACTAGTCGGAGTGACGACGTGTGTCCTTTGGCCAGGATGTGCAGGGCCACCTGCCACAGACGCCGACCAAGGACGGACGTGTCATGTGCGGGAGGAAGATCCTGTTGTCATTGGATCGTACGCACGCACTTCGGAAGTAAGCGGTAACGGAGGCACCCAAGGAACGAGCTCACTTCTTCAATTTAATTGAGGAAGACAAGCTCGAAGCCTTCGGCCGCTAAAAACGGAACAGTAACAGGAGGGGCAACAGACGACTCGGGCGACCTAATTAATCGGTCGAGGCGTCGACTTCACCTCCCACCCAAAATTTTTTTTCTGTTTGGCTCACCTTCGCTCGCCACGCGTTTGTGTACATGCCCCGGCGTCGCCGTTCACCTTCTCCTCCCGCACCTGCTCATCGCATCCGCTCCTGGCGTTTAACTTGTCGGCGCCTACGGATCCAACGCGAACAGATCGACACACTGATTGAGGAATTCGGTGACCTTCGCCGCATTCGGTTCTCCTTTCTAGAAAGCCCGTCCGTGTTCGTCGTTCACACTCTTGTGGACTGCTTGGACTTCGACGAGGTGTTTTGGTGGGACGACGATCTTGGTGTCGACTTCGAGGGTCACTTTGCCTACACTCTGCTACCCCCTTGATTTCGTCGCTCCTTGCCATCTCTCATGTCTACCGACGGCGATCTTCCTTCGGCGCGCTCGGCGCTCAAAGCGGCCCAATCGGGCCTGACCGAGGGTCTTCTGCGCTTGAGGATGGCGTCATCGGCTCGTGGGATTGGGGCTCCGCTGGGGGAAGGTGAGTTTTCGGGCGGCGGGGGGGGGGGCTCCGCCGGCTCGTCCGGGGGTCCCTCCTTCCGCTCTCAGTTCAACATGTATTTGCCGGGGGGGTTAGGGGGAGGAGGGTCGGGCGGTTTGAGGGTGGAAGACGACGACGTGGGCAGCTTGGGGATGCGCACTATCCTGGATTCGGACGGGGGGTCCTTTCAAGTCATACCGGGTCTCGAAGGCCGCGTCGAGACGCCCCTCTCGTTCGAACGCCCTGAGTTCGCACGGGGTGGAGGAGGAGGGGGGTCGGCGGGGGCTTTCAGCACCCCCAGGGAGGAGGACGACGGCTTCTTCTACAGGGACGCCGCTCGTGCCTACGGTAGCAAGACAGCAACAGGCACGACCGCAGGCGGCGGGGGAGGCTCGGGGGGGGGCAACAAGAGCGACGAGAGCCGGCCAGCCACCAGAAGCCTGACCACTCACGGCCTCTACGGCCCCCACGAGCCGGGGACGGGGATATGTGGGGGAATTGTTGCCCGCGGGGCGCAGGGTCAATTCCCCGATCGATTCTGCCTCAAGACCCGTTGCGGATTTGCGTCCCATTCCTCCAAGAGTTACCTCTCGAAGCTGAAGCAGGGGGCTTACTATGTGAAGGAGAACGACAGTCACGGATACAGCAAGCTCTACCTGTCCGGGGAGGCCGCCAAGCTGGCTCCGGAGGGCCTGCTCGAGCGCCGCAACAATGTACCCGGCTGGAAGGCAGTCATTCGACAGTTGGAAGACCAGTTGGCGGTGGGGCCACCCGAGTCGCAGCAAGCCGCCTCCGATCAAGCGGAGGGGCTCGTGGGCTTCGCCGACAGGATGCTGAAGACGCCCTACGCTCCCACTCCCATGCGCCCCACGCGCCGCCGCCCACACGACGAGGTGGGGGATGATGATGAGGACCATGAGGAGGGCGGAGGGAGCGGCCACAAGGAGGACGTGCTGACACTGCTCCAGCGCCTGGAAGACAGCATTGGCCACATGCGAGGGGAGCTGGGGGTTTGGTCGTCGGAGGCGCGATATTTGACCCTTCACGGGGGAATAACGACACTGGGCGAGGACCACACCACCCTCAACCAGGAGGTCCTGACGTTGTCCGCCAAGCTCAGGGCCACGGAGCAGCAGGCCGACAGCTCTAGGGCCGAGATTCACCAGGTTAGGGTGGCCACAAGCTCACTGGGGGCCGAGGTGGCTCACATTGTGCGGGCACAAGGCAACGGCGGGGACATGGATGCGCTCCGCCGGGAGGTGCTGGGCCTCAAGGCTGAACGGGCGGACCTAGAGTCGACCGTCTTGGCTCTCACCAGCGCGGTCACCGGTCTCATGGAGGCGGCGGCTAGTGGGTCATCGTCCGGCACTGATCCAAACTACATTGAGGCACGGTTCACGGCCTATGACGCGGCCATCAACGGTCGTTTGGATTCCCTCCGCCAGGAGATGAAGGGGGGTGGGATCACGGTCGGAGGTGTAGCCTTTTCAGGCCGTGAGGCGGCCATGGACTGGGCACGCATCCATCTCCCCCCCAACACTTACCAATGCATTGGGGGCATGGTCTACGCCATGTGCTTGATCTCCGAAGCGGTGGTCCACCAAGAAGACATGATGAAGAGGGAGGAACACGGGGAGCGGGTCAAGCGCACCCCCATGCAATCGGCACAGGTCCTCTCGGTTCACACGTCCTACCCTCCTGTTATGGACGGGGCCAAGTCGGTGCAACGAGACGCCAAGTACGACTTTTTGGCGCTCAAGACCTACAAGCAATGGAAGCCCGTCGAGGGGGAGGGAACCTACAGGATGCTGAAGGAGGGGGTGGAGCGTTCGTTCGAACTGATCAAAAATGCCATCGACTCTACCTTTGGCATGAAGCCACAGGCTCGCGCGGTGTTGTCGGATTTGTTGACGGAGTTCAAGATGATGTATCACGAACTCTTCGTTATGGAGGTTAACTTGTTCTACGAAGAGACCCTGAACAAGGTCGGGGGCGAACACCCCAGCGACGCCAGCAGGGTCCAGTGCTGGGCACTGGTCACGAAGTTGCTTCGCACGGTTTTCAAGGCCACTCATGGGGCCCGAAGCTTTGCCACGGAGGCCGGGGGGCCTGGCATGGACCCCCTCCAAACCAACGGTTACTTCTTGTACGCGGCTTTGGAGGAGCTGCGCGTCCTCAAGGAGTTCTCGAAGGTCAAGTGGCGCCGCCATGAGGAGTTCGGGCACACCATGCTTGGGTTTGTGTTTGAAAACAGTGTGTCGAAGGCGGTTCTGGATGCGCGCCCCAACCCGGTCCTAAAGTTGAATGGGGTGGATGAGCAACTGAAAGTGTTCCGCGCGACGGTGGACCACATCCAGACCAACTTGGCGCAGATTCGCGCTCACGCCAACATGGCTGCCATGAAACATGTGGGAAAGAAGGCTAAGGGGGGAGCGGTGGCGGAAATTGAGTGACAGGGGGTGTCCGTCCCCCCACCCAGCATACATAAATTAAATACCCGACCTAGTGCGTCACCTGTTTTATGGTCGGGTAGGCTGGCTGGGGTGGCGGACCCTCACTCGGATTTGTTGTTGGCTCGGGGTTTCCTCCCTTACAGACGTCCAAGGGGTACATGTGAGGTGCGGGGCCGCTCGGCGAACCTCTGGTACGCGGCCGCCAAGGCCCTTGGCTTTGAGGTCTCGTCGATGCGATGCCCGGACCCCCTCTTTGGGGAACACATTCGGGGTCTGGGGATGGAGGTCAAGAGTCTTGCGGCACTCCCACATCGTTTGCGACGACCCCGCCGTCTACCCGACGTGGTGTTCTCCGACGTTGAGAGCATCCCCCTCGGGGCTGACGCGGTCGAGTATTGGGGCGCGTGGACAACCACTCACCTGTTTTACTGCCTCGGCAGTGACGACTGTGTACATTTGGGGAGCGCGTCTCGGACGGGCCCATCAATGACCCCCCTCACCCCCCCCACGGGGTGGACGGCGCGTTCCGTCAGCCTGGCACACCATGAGACGGGGGGGGCCACGTCGGGACGGTGGACGTTTATGGTATGGTATCCGCCTCACGTCCCGTGGGTTGAGCCGCTTGCATGGACACCCCGGGGGGGCACTCCACTGCTGTGCTGCGTCAACGATCGGGTCCGGGCGACTCCTTATCGGGGCCAGCGCCGATCCGGCGTTGCCGGGGAGCGGGTGGTCCGTGAGGATGGTTTGGTATTGGATTTTGGGCTCTTTCCGGCTTTTGAGCCCACAGCACGGGTGCTGTTGGAGTCCTCGGGGAGCCCTTCTGGGTATGGCTCACGCTGCCTTTCGGCGCGGGAGCTGGGAGATCTCTGGGACGTCCCCATTCTCCTCCTCGATTCTCTGTCGGACGAGGCGGTTTCGGAGTTAGTGGAGAGCATTTGTCATTCTCCTCCCTCTAAACTACTGCATACGGGGGCGGATCTCCTGCTAACGGCTAGTTTCCGGGGGGGTTTTAAGGGTTCTGGGGCCCCAGAGTTGGCTGCCTCGGCCATGCAACCAGGACCGCGCCCACTTACAGATGCCGAGTTGGGGCTCTGCCCTCTCCCCGTTGTCTGTTCGGGGGCTAGTCCTGAGGGGTTGGGCCTGCCAGAGCCGGAGTCTCCCGACACCGAGGTGATAAAGGGGGACCACCAGAAGGCTGACAACGCGGCCGTGCCGGACCATCTCTGGTTGAGGGCTTTTGCACTTGGGTACGGGGACCCGGCATACCCAGCCCGTCATTTGGAGGCATTGAATCTGCCCCCAACTAGCGCGGTTGGTTTCCTGGGCAACCCAATGCCTCCGGACGGATGGAGGGGGGCCCTACCCGGCCTGCGCCTCTTCGCGCTGCGACACTGGCGATCGCGCGTGACACGGGATTATATCTCCTGGCGACGGACCAACGTTCCCATTGGGCTTTGCGACAAGGGTAAGGGCCCCTTGGTCCAGTACCACTGGGAACGAAGGGCTGGTGGGGCGGAGTCGCCGGCTTACACGTGGGCGTCGAATCAGGGGGGCGCGACCGGGCGGCGCCTATACAAGGCAGGATGGACGGCAATGCGGTCAACGGCAGAGGGCAAGGCCACGGTTGAGGCCGGACATGACGCGATACACCGCTGTGCAGACGCATCGTGGTTCGAGTGGTGCAAGGGCTCAGCCCCCCTCTTCTGGAATTGGGGGCCGGAGTATCAACGCGAAGTGAGGGATGGGCAGCCACATTTTATGGTGGGCACGCCGGGGGAGCCGTTCCTGAGGAAACAAGCCAAGGCCAAGGACCCCCTCAAGCACGAACTGATGAGGGATAAGGTGGTACAAGTGCGACGGCGAGGGTACATCAAGCCAGGAGAGGTCACGAGTGGCACACATTACTTCTGTGTCGACAAAGGTGAAACCGACATACGAATGGTGTACAACGGCACCAGTTGTGGTCTCAACGCGTACTTACACGCACCCCACTACGGCCTGCTGACGGTAAAACACACGATGAGAGCCCTCAGGGAAGGATACTACCAATGTGACCTGGATGTGGGAGAACAATTCCTCAACTACAAGTTGCACGGGCTCCTGCGCTTACTCTCCGGGGTGGATGTCCGGGAGGTCCGATCAAGAAGCCCGGCAGATGCGTCCTGGGAAGCCACCCGGCCTGGCAACTGGGAGAGGTGGGAGAGAAATTGGATGGGCCTACGTGACTCGCCCTACCGGAGTCTACAATGGCAAGCAAGGTTGAAACTGGAACTTTATGGCGATCGACGGAAAAGGTCCAACCCCTTCCATTGGGAGAAAGTTATCTTCAACCTCCCGGGGTCCAAGGGATATCGGGCCGACCTGCCGTGGGTGTTCAAGCTCCGGTGGGATGGGAAGTTGGGCGTTGAGGTCTTCGTGTATGTCGACGATGGACGGGCGATAGGGCCCACAGAGTTCCTCACGTGGCAGGCGGCCCGTAGGTATGGCTCCGGGTGCACCAAGAGGGGGGTTCAGGACGCCTCACGAAAACGGACGTCCCCCTCCCTAACCCCGGGGCCCTGGGCAGGGACGGTGACTCACACCGAGGATGGAAAGATATGCGGGATGGTGTCACAAGAGAAGTGGGAGAAAACCAAGCGCCTCATAATGGAGATGCTGGAGATGGCGTCCCAGGACTACTACCCCCTGGCGCGACTGTTGCAGATAAGAGGCTTCTTGATGTATGTGGTCAGGACCTACCCGTGGATCAATCCCTACATGAAGGGTATGCACCTCACGATAGACAGCTGGAGGCCCCTACGGGGACTGGACGGTTTCAAGTTGCGAGGGAAGGAGTTGGAGAATGCCCTGGCCCTGGGTTTGGATGGAGATATGCCCTGTCGACGAGCGGAGGATGACCCCAAGGACGGGCAGCCCCATGTGTCCCTCATGTCCAGGACTGAGAACTGGACGGAGGAGGCACCCGTGGACGTTCGACCAGTGGCAAGGTTTCTACATGACTTGGAGTACTTGGCTCAACTGACGGAGGCAGACACACCCCCAAGACAACTATACAGGGCCAGGCACACGGCCGCGTTGTTCGTGATAGGCGATGCCAGCGGCAAGGCAAAGGGTGCAGTGGTGGTGACCCAGTACGGCCTGGACTACGAGTCAGGGGTCTGGTCGCAGCAGTGGAGAGGAAAGTCTTCCAACGTGAGGGAGGCGGAGAATCTTACCGATCGCCTCGAGAGGCTGGCAGGCCAGTTGGCTATCGGCGTGGTGGAGCGATTGGAGCAACTCAACGCGGGTGCAGGGCTCTCCGACCACGAGGTGTTCGTTCTCACGGACAACTCGGCCTTCGAGGGAGCATACTACAAGGGTCACTCGACCAGCAGAGAGCTGAGTGACATCGTCTTTCGTCTCTACAAGGCACAGCGGGACGGAGGCTTCATATTACACCTCCTGCACATCTCGGGCAAGAGGATGAAAGCCACCGGGGTGGACGGCCTCTCTAGAGGGGACCACACTGAAGGAATGATGGCGGGCGAAGACCCGATGTCATTCCTCCCGCTCCATCTGGGGGCGGACACACGATCGCAAGGTCGAGTAGGGAAGTGGGTTAGGAGCTGGTGGAGGACCAGCGACCAAGTCCCAGTCCCGGGGCGTGACAGGAACTGGGGGGGGCTGCCCCTAGAGGAGGTCACCCAGGACAACATGTTCGAGCTGAAGGACATGAAGGCGGCGAGGCTGTGGATGCTACCCCCCGCTGCCATGGAGGTGGCAATCGAGCTCCTGTGGGAGGACAAGTTGGCGCACCCCCAGTGGCCACACGTTTTTGTTGTACCTCGTTTTATGACGCACTTGTGGAGGAGGAACCTGGGGAAGTCGGCGGATGTGCTCTTCACCGTGCCCGTGGGAGTCTCGTTTTGGGGGTCGTCGCAGTTTGAACCGCTAATAGTCGCCATTGTCTTCCCTCTTGCACACGTCAGCTCCTACACAGGGCCTTGGTCAGTCAAGGGCACGGACATGGGGCTGTACTTCGAACGCGCCCTTGCAGCGGGATTCAGCAAGCCCACCACTGGCCCACCCACCAAGAGGCCAAGACTCGAGGATCCAAGGGAGGGAGGAATACCCACTGCCAACGGGCCGGCAGGGGGTGGGAGGGACGCAAGACAACTACATGACGTGGACGGGCCACTGCCTGGAGTGTTCGACGATCCGGAAGCGGGGTCACGGGCTCTTTTGCGGGAACTTCTTGCTAGCGCGGGGCGTCTACCCCCCGTGCGGAAGTGTTTGGTGCGGCAAGTGCTACAAGGAGTCAAGAAACGACCACTTCCCCAGGCTGGACGACAACCAAAACGGCTCAGACCTGGAGGTTGACGCCACCTACACCCAAAATCGTTATCGTTGTGGAAGGGATGGGGACCACCTGATGGGTGTGCCGTTTGAGTGCGACCTGTGCTCCTTCCGGAACGTGGTCGGACGTGATCCAGTCACCACGGATGGGCGCGACGAGTTCACCCTCACGGCAATCAGGCGGGTTCTGTTAGACGTCATGTGGGCTCGCGAGCCTGACACGGTGGCTTCGAACTGGTCAAGAGCGAGGAGGGATTACAACATGGCGGTGGACAACTTGAGTCTGGACTACCGCTCCATCTTGCCCGTCTTGGGAAACCCCAGGGTAGGAGATCGAGTAGGGTTGGGTGTTGCCCTGACTACTGTACTGGCCTCGTTACGCCAGGGGAAGAACGCGGCCAACGTGCAGTTTGACACGATCAGAAAGACACAGACCTGGTACGCGAATGCTTATGATGCTGGGGAGAATTTCTCCTGCGAGACAGTAGTCGGCCTAGACCAAAAGAAACAGTATGTTTCAACGGGCCACACCTTTGGGAAGTGGTTCTCCCGCTTCATGAGAGGGGCCAGATTGCGCATGGGAATGGTTCGCAGGCAAAATGAAGCCCTCACATCGAAGTTGGTCTTGGGGGTTTGTGCAGAGGCCGAGAAGATCTGGACTCTTGCGCATTCGGAGGCTAAGAGGACAGAGATGGAGGATGCAGTGTGTTTCATGTTGATCGCATTCGGCACGGGACTCCGGGGGGAGGAAGTGCCCCTGGTCTCTCTCGAAGGGCTGCTCAACTTCTGGATGGAGACACGAAGGGGAGACCACGGCGAGAGGTACATGATGATGACGCTCTCGGGGCGGTTCAAGGGGGAGGTAGACTCGCGTTGGCACATGGTCCCCATCTGCGACAAGACCAGGTCCAACATCCCTTTTCGGCTTTGGATGGAAAGGATCATGCGACGAAGGGTCAATTGTCAACACCGCACCAAGGGGTGGCTCTTTGAGACCAAGACGGGCGCGCGGGCCAAGTTTGGAAAGTATGACCCGACCTTCAGGTCATTGGTGACTCTGGCACGGGCCACCAACTCCAGGCTGGTGGCCAGCGCCATAGAACCCGATGATTTCAGTCTTTGGAGGTCACCCAGGAGGGGCGCGGTCCTTGAGACCACTCAACAAGGGGTCGACTCCAAGGTCATGGAGCTGATCAACAGATGGAGGAGCAAGGAGGCAGCAAAAGGCTCAACGCCAAACTTGCCCATGCGACAGGTGTACACCGAGGTAAAGAGCACCCTGCCAACCATGCTGCAATACTCCCGTGCTCTATGAGAGGGGCACGGCCGAGTTGGCGAGTGTTCATCCGGGTGGGTTTTTCTATATATATTATTATCTATGAAAGTGTCGAGCTCTGAGATGCCAATCTCTACCCCCTATGCGGCGACGCTTGACACACGACACAGGGTACTGGGAGCGTGGGGGCGCCACGGCCTTTGGCAAGGTCGCGGCGGCCTCACGTCTCTGGTTGGCAGACGCAATTGTCTCCAACCAGACAGGTCCGCGCAGGGCGCAAGCCAGGCAGGGCCTGTCCTGGGAACCGGACCGTGGCAGTCAACGCCTCGTGACGGCATTTGGACGGAAGGGAGAGGCAGCTGGGGTCCAGGGGACGGAAGGGGAGCAAGCCTCTAATATTGAGACTTGCTCCCTGTCCCCTGCTCAACCCTAGCCTCGGACACAGCTCAACAGGGACACTGGAATCACTACCCCCATCGACTTAGTAACTGACGGAGCATGACCATTGGTGGGGACGCGAGCAGGGCTCGGCCCCAAAGGGATCATTGTAGTTACGACATTAGCTTAAGCCAAATTAGCTAGTGATTGGAAAAGACTAGTAACTCCGACGTAGGTTGGCAAGGGCCAAAAAAACTGCTGGTAACACCGTGATACAACTCTATTAAGTTCACTCCTCTGTTCTCCAACCTGTACGTTCAGCCTAGATACCTCCCACCGCCCCAACCTTTGACCTCTATTCATTCCTCACTCTAGAGATACCTACCCCGTAAGGTACTTACGTAGCTTCCCTAAAATAGATAGAAAATCTCTCTACGCACAAAATCGTGCAACGGCTCGGATCGGAATCATCCCCGGCCCGCCCGTCCCACCACCTACCTAACTTACACCTCCTCTCCTTTTCATTATATTCACGACCACGACAGTTTACAACCTCCAATAAATACACCCGACGCGATGAACCAAACGAAGCCGACGGGACGATCGCCTGCCGCGGCCGCGGCCTCCTCCTCGTCCTCCTCGTCCTCCTCGTCCTCCTCGTCCTCCTCGTCCAGGAGGAGGACGAAGCCCCCCCCCCCGTCCACGTCGTTCGTCGCGCTGCTGCTGCTACTGCTGACGACGACGGCGATGCCGATCTCGCAGTCGTCGTCGTCGTCGGCGGCGGCGGCGGCGGCTCCTTCACACTCTTCGATCGCGGCGCCGGGGGGAGGAGGAGGAGGAGCGTCCGTGGTCGTCGTATCCGTCGACCCCGCATCGTCACGACGGGGATCGACAACAATCGCGGGACGGGGCGGATCCGGTCGTGGCGCCCCTCTCCATTCCAGGACGCTCCAGGACGAGGATTATGCCTCCGCGCCATCCTCGTCCTCGCCCTCGCCGTCCTCGTCCCCGTCGGCCGGGGATGATGGCGACGATTTGTCGACGGTCGTCGAAACGACATCGTCATCGACCGCCGCGGGGGCGCTCCTCGTAAACCCGACCTCGGGAGGCGGGGGGACGACCGTCGAGGAGGAATTGCTCGACGAATTGCTCGACGAGTCGAATGCCGCCCCCCCCTCCGCCCCCTCCTACTCTCCCCTTTCTACCGAGGAGGCGGAGGCGGAGGAAGGGGGAGAAGAAGGAGGAGAAGGAGGAGGAGGAGGAGGAGAAAACTCCACCACTGCCGTCCTCCTCCCAGGCGAGGGGGGCGTCGTCGAATCGAACTCGACGATGGAGGTCGTCGCGGAGGGAGGAGGGGACGACGAAGACGGCGGCGGCCTGATCCCGACGTCGTCGCCGGTCGTCCCTCCGTCGTCCGCGGCGTTCGACGTCGAGGGCACGGAGGAGGAGGGGGAGCCCTTGATCTGGGAGGGGGGGACCCTCCCCCCCACAGTCGTCTACGATATCGACGAGGGGGGGGACGAATCGACGTATCCGACGCCCGTCTCGCAGGACTCGGAGGAGGTTTGGTACGGCGTCGACTACGGCGACGACGAGGGCGGTCGTCCGACGATACCCACGCCCGCGCCGTACGAATACGACGGGGACGGGGGGGGATACGACGAATGGGGCGGCGGCGGCGATGACGAGATTTCGTCCTGGGTCGAATTCACCGCCCGGCCGACGGCGGCGTACGTCCCGCCCCCGAGCGACATGGATCCGCTCGTCGCGGAGGAGGAGCAGGAGGAGCAGGAGCAGGAGCAGGGCAAGTCGTCCGGATTCGACGACGAGGACGAGGTCCTTTACCACGGATTGGGCGGCAAGGCCGGGGCGTACCTGGACGGCGTGGAGGGACCGCGGGATATGGAGAAGGATAAAAACGTGCAGGTCGCGGTGGGAATACTCGTGCCTATGTTCTTCGTCGCGCTGTTGCTGACTGCCCACCTCGTGATGAACCACCCCGACGGACTGTGCGCCGGTTGCTGTCGCCTATCGCTGAAGGTCATATGCTGCGTTGGTCGCACCCTCTGCCTCCCGTGTCGGGGCATTTGCTGTAGAGGATCGGACCAGTCCCAGGGCCGGCGGACGCACGCTCCCATGCGCACTCCGTTCCCGACTGACCTTGACCTGGCTTAATGTGGGGGTGAGGAGTGGGTGGGAAGAAAAGAAGGCGTCCATATATAGTACTTGGAGGGGGATGCCGTTATGGGCGGGCATTTGCTGTTGGGGTTTCCACAAAGTGTGTAGGAGTAGGAGATAACGCTTCAATAATTGGCCTCGGCCCACTATCTCCCCTTTCCTGGTACGATAAATCATTCTCGCTCTTCTCTCTCTCTACCTAGATTTCTTGGCATTCTACCATACTCTGTCGGCATAATCGAATCCTGATTGGCACATTGCATTGCAGGTTACATTTTGGACTGACAGAATTGGCTTGAGCTTTGATGGTGTAACATTTGTGTAACCGTACAGGGCGTTTCTATGTTGTGAAATAGCTAAACAAAGAGAAAAAATAAATAAGAGGATGGAGATTTTCCCAATCAGCTGTGGTGGTGTACATCACCTCATGCGTGTCCCTCCCCGAAATTTCAACAGTAACATGTAATTGTCTATGCCTCAAAATGTCTCAAAATGCCCCTCAAAAAATGGCACACTGTCTTACCTACCTACGTCCAAAAAATGGAGAAAAACTCAAAAATCACAAAGTTGGCACTTGTAAACCAATTGATGGCCACCATTCCATTACTATCTCAACCAATACATGAAATACTGACAAAAATGATCACTTGGCTCTCTTCATCTCATTATGCTGAAGATAATATCTTCACTTTGGAATTTTGTCCACTGTCAAAAATGGTATTATTTTGCCTGCTGCTGCTTTCATTGTGTTTATGTAATTAATTTTCTATGTAGTGAAATAGCTAAACAAAAAAAAACAAATAAGAGAATGTAGATCATTCCATCTAGTTGGTTTCCCAGCAGTCAGCTGCAGTCATGTCATAACTTCGTCTGTGTCCGTCCCCCAAATTTCTGCTGCCATCCTGCACATAAAGTGGGTTGGCTGGTGCTCTGGAGCCATCTGATAATATTCCTGGTGTAATGTGCAAGGGCAAGGGGGGCACATGTCATATGTGATCAAAACTCCATTGTCAAAGCCCGTGATGTCATCAGCCTTTTCTGGATGAAGGAGGAGTTCACGGTACCAAGGGATGGCTTTCTCTGCAAATGTGAGAGTGTTGGGAATAATATATTAATGAAGATTGTTAGTGAAAAGTTTGGTCGCAGATGTTGTTGGGAATAAGACAAAGTCAGCGTGAAGGACAGACAGACAGGTTGGAGTGCCCAGGCCAGTGAAAGGCTCCAGACCACTAGTTGAGAGGAGAGGGAGAGAGTAAGAAGAGAGAAGTGAGCGACGAGCTCACTTTATATTAATTATTTAGCAATACAATGTTATGTGCTTAGCATTGTAAAATCGATGTCTTCTCAAAATAATTAATATAAAGCGAGCAGGTGAACATCCATACGAGGAGTAAGGAAACCGCCGTCATGAGCCAGCAAGCTGTGGCCGGGCGGGGAGCGCCGATGGGACACGGTGTCAGCCGAGGAACGAGACACCTAAAATTCCACCCTCGCGCGGGGGAATCGAACAAGGGGTATAAGTCTGCGATAAGCGAGATCGCGAAGGACACCTTCAACACGGGGCAAAACAAATTTGCCGCGCAGTTTACACAATCGCGAAAAAACGTCGCAAACTACCTCCAACGCACATCGGCAAGCAAGGGATATCTTGTGGCAGAGATGGTGAGGATGGGGAGAGAGCAAATCATCGAGCTCCCCGCCCCCGTGGATCCGAACGCATCGGATGCGGAGGACCAGAAGATTATCAGGGCGGAAGAAGTAAAAACCATCGCCAAACGAAGGCTAAAATTAGCGGAGTCCCTCAAGAAGGTATATGCGACGGTCTACGACCAGTGCTCCCAAGAGGTAAAGGACAAACTCGAGGGGATGGACGACTGGGAGGGCACCCAAAGGGACCAGTTGCTACACAATTTGATTAACAAGATCAAGAGGATATGCGTCGGATTCGACGATCACAAACAGGAGGTTTTTAACCTCGTTCAAGCCCTCAAAACGCTTTTTCTATACTCCCAAACCAACAAGGAGACCATCGAACAATACGGACGGAACTTTTGTGCGCTGTAGGAGACAGTGGAAGCGTTTGGAGGCTCCCCAGGGATATACCAAGGGATGATTGATGGGATGCTCAAGAATCCAATGAGGGTGGCGAACGTGTCCCGACCGACGACTGCGAAAATGAAGAAAGCAGAGGAAGATGCGACAGAAGTGGTCAAGGCTGCACTGTTGATCAGCGGAGCAGACAAGACAAGGTTCGGGCGGCTCAAAGATGAGCTGGCCAACAACTACTTGTTGGGAACGGACCAGTACCCCGACACATACGAGAAGGCCATAAGAATCCTTGGAAACTACCAGACAACCAGGCTGAACAGGTCATATCGAGGAGACGGTAATGATACCGGCCTCGCGTTCATCCAACGAGGCAGAAGAGGACGCGGGCATGGAGGCCAAGGAGGAGGTGCAGGGCGTGGAACGCCTGGAAGCAAGGGAACAGATGCAGGCACAGGAGACACGAGCGCCGCCTTGACGGGCTCAGGAGATCAGGCTGTTGGAGCAGGGAGCAAGCAAGTAAACCAAGCCGGGGATTCCCATTGCTACAATTGCAGAAAGACGGATCACTGGGCGTACAAGTGCCCCAACCTCACGGCCAAACAGCAAGCACAGTTGCACATGCACATCGAGGCCGAGGGAGAAGAAACTGAAGAACAACAAGAAGGCCTCCAGCTCCTGAATGTGAGCATGTTACAAAGGGAAGTGCTCCCAGACAACAGGGCATACCGGGTGGATGCTCGACCGTTACTGCCTTCAAGTCGGACATGTACCTCAAGGGAATCAAGACCGTGAGGAATGGGATCAGGATCAACTGTAACGCGGGGGCGGTCACCACCAAATGAACGTGTGGTACATTCCTAATGGGATAGCCAACATATTCTCCATGCACGAACTCGAAAAACACTATAGAATTACCTATGATAGTTGGCAGGGATTCTACGAGGTGCACACGCCGAGGGGAACAGTAAAGTTCCACAAGGACAAACAGGGACTCCCGTACATTGATCTCGACGGTTCAGCTCAAGAGGCGGCAACAATGCTGCTGCAGCTGGGACAGCATGCGGCCGTGATTCAGACAAAGGGGATCGAAGAACACATGATGCTTGTAGAAACCGTATGCAAGAATTTCGAGGGCTTTACCAAGAACGAAGTCTTGAGGGCCAAGCAAGCCAGGCGCGCGCAAGCGATGATGGGGAATCCAAGTGAGAAGGACTACAAGGGGGTGGTGAGTAACCACCTTATTTCCAACTGTCCAATCACCGTCCATGACATCGATAACTCACGCGCGATACTCAGCCCAGCTCTAGCGAGCGTCCGGGGAAAACAGTATGTCGGGCTCCGGCGCCAGTGGTGATGGACTATGTGGACGTGCCACAAACTTTGGTGCAACAGCATAAACTGGTGACACTGGCTGCAGACGTGTTCTTTGTTGATGGCACAGCTTTTCTGATGACAATGTCCAGACAAATCAAATTCATAACATCAGAGTATGTGCCGGTGAGGACAGCCAAGAGTTTAGCTACACATATAGACCAAGTTGTTCATGTTTACGCACGAGCTGGTTTAACAGTTAGAACCATACTTATGGATGGAGAGTTTGAGAAAATTAAGGATTTAGTCCCCAGGCTTGAGTGCAATACCACTGCAGCAAAGGAGCATGTCAGTGAAGTGGTGGAGTGGGGCATTTGTACGATTAAAGAGTGAGCGAGGGGGCTGATCACTACTTAGCCCTTCGAACATATCCCACGCAGAATGAAGATTGAGTTCATTTACTTCTGCGTTCTGTGGCTGAACGCCTTCCCCATTCGGAATGGCATATCTTCCATGCACTCCCCGTGAGAATTGATGGTGTGATGGAAATTAGACTACAAGTGACACTGCCGGGTCCAACCGGGCACATATTGTGAGGTGCATGACGAGCCAATCCCATCGAATATGATGGCCCCACGCACCTATGCTGCGATTGCTCTGTGCCCTACAGGAAATATGCAAGGAAGCGTAAAATTTTACTGCCTCACGACGGGGCGAGTACTCAAGCGGCGATCTTTCACACTGTTGCCGATGCCAGACCGACTGATCACACGAGTGAATACAATAGGACAACGCGAGTGCCAAGGCTGGACCTTCCGTTTTCGCAATCAACGCAAGGAACCCTACGACTGGACAGACACGGTCCCTGAGGATGACCCCGACTTTCAAGGTCTACTAGAGGAGGCTGACCCTGCACCATACCCAGACCTATCTTCAGAGCTCCCAGGAGTGACCCTTGAAGACAAAGGGATAGACGATCAAGTGGTTACTGATGAACCCGAACCAGACTTTTCTGAACTAGCAGCTGCCGCGCTGGACAATGCAGGCATCAACGCCAACAAATGCATACAGTCTGCACAACGCCACCCTGCAGCACCTGGGCCCACCCTTGTTGACGATGCTGAGAATAAAATCGTGTATGAGATCACCTTCGACATGCGAGACGATGGCCTCGCCGCTGATACCATTGTCCCATCCGATGATGCAACACCTACCAAACGAAACTGTCGACATCCTGACTGACACCGATACCACGTTTTGGCGATATCCAACACAATTGCGCAAGAGTGTGACTCGATATACGCTACAAACAACCTTCCTACAACTGGGGGGGGTGCGAGCGCACAGGAGTGTTGTGGACGCAATTAAGCTGACTGGAGCAACGAAAGAAGAGAGGATGCCTACCACCTGGATGGGTACGACTATGACGCAAGACGGCACCGATCACATCATCGATAAGGAATTGGTGCGAAGTCAGAAATGAGTTAAAGGTCTGGGCCTACTTGATGACGCAATACAACTTGAAACCAGGTCTACGCAAGTTTGGCGCGAGAGGTGCAACCGCGGCAATCAACGAGCTAATGCAACTGCACATCATGGACACATGGACGGCAATGGACCCCTCCAAGATATCGAGAGAGGAAAGAATGAAGGCCCTGTCATCCTTATTGTTCCTCAAGGAGAAGCGAACTGGGAAGATCAAAGGAAGAGCATGCATCAATGGGGCGCCGCAACGAGCGTACATACCCAAGGAGGACGCAGCGTCACCGACTGTATCGACAGAATTGACTTTCATCACCACATCGATTGCGGCACACAAATATAGGAAAGTGAGATGCTATGACATCCCAAGCGCATTTGTCAATACAGAGGTGGATGAGGACATGCTAATGGTGTTGAAAGGAGATCTCGCAGACATGATGGTACAGATAGCGCCGCAGATCTACAGAAAGTATGTGACGGTGGACAAGAAAGGAATGCTAATACTATACGTGAAACTGCAGAAGGCGTTGTACGAACTGAAGAGAGCAAGTCTACTATTCTACAGGAAACTACAAAAGGAGCTAGAGGCTTACGGGTTCGAAATCATCCGTACGACCCCTGCGTCGCTAATAAAATGACAAGCAGCGGGAAACAGATGGCGTTCGTGTGGCATGTGGACGATCTTATGGGATCGTGCAAGGATGGCTTTGAGCTGACAAAGTTATCCTGTTACCTTGCAAAGATATACAGACCAAAATTGACGATGCACATGAGCCGAAAGCACGATTATCTTGGGGTAGACATGGAGTTCAGAAAGGACGGAACCCTGGGAGTGTTGATGATATCTTACCTTAAGAACGTGATTGCAGAGTTTCCAGAGATGATCACGGGGAAATCGCCAACACCAGCGGCTGACCACCTGTTCAAGATCAGAGAAGAGAAAGATGCAAAGCCGCTGGAAGACGAGAGAGCACTAGTTTTTCATCACACAGTTGCTCAGTTACTGTTCATGGCGACAAGGGCAAGAAGGGACATTCAAACCGTGGTAGCCTTCCTTACCACACGAGTGAAGAATCCAGACAAAGATGATTGGGGAAAGCCGAAGAGAGTACTAAAATACCTCAATGGGACAAAATATCTGAAGTTGAACCAGAGTGTGGACAACCTCGGGATACTCAAATGGTTTGTGGACGGATCGCACAACGTACATTGGGACTGCAAAAGACATGGTGGTGCCATGTTCACAATGAGTAAAGGAGCCACCTCAAGCTATTCGCGGAAAGTGACACTAAATACGAGAAGCTCGACTGAGACAGAGCTGGTAACGGCAGACATGTTCATGTCAGAAATGCTCTGGACGTTATACTTCATACAAAGTCAAGGATATGGGGCAGAATGCATTGGTTTGTACCAAGACAACATTAGTTCGCAACTCTTGATGAAGAATGGACGATTCTCCAGTGGGAAGAAAACAAAACATATCAAAGCAAAGTTCTTCTTCATTAAGGACAAAGTTGATGATGGAGAGATGCAAATTTTCGATTGTCCGACTGAACAGATGTGGGCAGACGTGCTCACAAAACCCTTGCAAGGGATAGCATTCAAGCGAATGCGAGCGCAGCTCATGAACTGCTCGGTGGACTACGATGAGGATGAGGAACCAGAAACAACGCAGCCCGTGAAATCGTTGCCTAAAGGAGGGACAACTCCCCTTCAGGCACCGCAGGAGTGTGTTGGGAATAATACAAAGTCAGCGCAAAGGACAGACAGACAGGTTGGAGTGTCCAGGCTAGTGAAACGCTCCAGACCACTAGTTGAGAGGAGAGGGAGAGAGTAAGAAGAGAGAAGTGAGCGACGAGCTCACTTTATATTAATTATTTAGCAATACAATGTTATGTGCTTAGCATTGTAAAATCGATGTCTTCTCAACAGATGTTCCAGGTGGGACAGGTACAGATTCATGAGCATAAACCCTTTTATCCCTTGCTTGGAGGAGAAGTTGTTGGGCTGTTGGTGGGAGCCGTTGGAAGCTGGGTGAGATCGGCACAAGAACATTCATGGTGGGGTCCATCATTCATATGTGGTCCATGTTCATGGCGAGATATGTCGCCTCGGGGGCCACCAAGAGCAAGGAGGGCAGGGTGGGCAGCCTCATCCTCGCCCCACACAGTACTGATGATGTAGGGTGTACATGCATTGGCGCCTGTAAGAAGCAAGGTGAGTCGGACAATAGTGCAAGCTATAGTATCCCATCAATCATCACAATAGGACATTGTATACCACTATGTTGTAGCTGTCAATGTCCCAGTAGTACATTACTGAATCAAAGTCTTGAATAATGAGGTTGTGGAAGGTGCGTTTGGTGCGGGTGAGGGCCCAGGTGTTGTGATTGAGGCCAAGGACAAGTTGGGTGAAGGACTTATATTTTTTCCTGGACATTTTGCAGTTGTGGCCTGATTCATCATTGAGTTTGATGCTACCCGGGGGAGAAGCACCGTTGTCAGCGGTGGTGGCAACAGCTGCAACGAAGAAAACGCGGGTGCAGAGTATACGTTCTTTGTGGATATAGTAATCCCCATAACTGATGATGGTCCCAATTTGGTCAGGGATGATGCATGGTGCGGTGGGGCATGTGGTTGACACCCATCCTTTGATGGTAGAGAATTGGGATTGACAGGAGAGGGTGGCTTCATTGTAGAGCGTGGAGTGGACTTGGGCATTGTGGGTGCAGAGAGGGATCAAGTAGTGCGGTGGATCTGTCACAGCTAAAATCGAATCTATAGAGTTTCGATATTTCATACGTAGTTTCAATTCCACATGATTTGGCTCGCCATGTGGAATCGAAACTACATACCCGAAAATTGAGCTAAATTGCCAGATTCGATATGACATAGCCAGGATACCATGTCATATCGAATCTGGCAATTTCCAGAATTTCCCATATTCGATATGACATGGCTTGCGTGTCATGTAATATCGATTCTACATAGCAGGCATGCCATGTGATATCGAAAATAGCGGTTTTTTAATATTCGATATTACATGGCCTGCGTATCATGTAATATCGATTCTACATAGAGGTATGTCATGTAGAATCGATATTACAAAACGGTACATCATGTAGAATCGATATTACATGATACGCAAGCCATGTGATATCGAAT
>JALLAZ010001148.1:0-10027 GCA_036939755.1 Stephanodiscus triporus | reverse complement strand
TGATCGCCGCTGGCGGAAATGGGCCCCTAGAGTCCCACTCAAGAGCCAATCTTGCGCGCCAATGACATAGGGCATCCTGAGAGGCTCTAGTGGACCATTTCCGCCGACGGTGGCCATGGTTGTGATGGTTGTGATTTTTTCATTCCCACGTAGACTTACATACTTGATTATTTTAGACCTAACTACCTACGACGAGCAAGAATTTCTGTCATTTTACATTCATACCGCCACATGTTATACTCTAGCTAAATTATCGATTCCATTGAATCACCTCTACTGCCCCTTCCCCTAACCCCTCGCCCGCATCCGTTTGCGCCGGATCAGGTCTAACTGTAAAATTTGCGCTGCTGGAGGCGGCGGAAGCTCACCATGGTGGGGATGTGTGGTGTTTTTGTGTTGTGTGTTGTGTTTTAATATTAATTCCTACATAGAAATAGAAAATCAACACGGCGAGATACCTACCTACATGAAAGGTACAATTTCGTTTCCGTCCGAACCAAAATAGGTTAAGACAGACGAACAGATGATGTTGCTTTGTGTTGGATGGCTAGTAGCTGCGGATGTTCAACAAAAGGTTTAGTACAGCATGGACAAAAGAACTGTCCAGCCTGTTCTTTGGTCTTTCGGATTGTCCAGTCCATCCTTTCGATTTTGATAAAGATGCGGTGTGAATCGCCTGATTCTTTAGGGCTTCATTGAAAGCTGCTGGATGCCAAGTGTTGCATTGGAGCACAAAATGCACCGATGCGCTGAGATTCATTACAAACTGGATCAGCAGAATTCCTTGTAGCTGGAGACAGAGAGGAGTGCAGCTATATTGTTTTGATGTTTTCACTTTCAACTAGCTGAGAGGACAGATATTGGCAAAAAAGGAATTAGGCAAATGGGTATTTTGGTTGTGTCAGGGACAAAAAACTCCACTGTTGAAACCTCGCAAGACATAAAAATCACTACCATCACATATGGTGGTGAGAGCAGTGGCAGGTGACATAATATGACATAAGTTTAGTATATACTAACTTGCGAAAAAGGTATTATCTACAAATAATACCTCACACCTCAATATTGGACGGGCCCAAGAATATAAAAATTAATTTGCTGAGATAGGAGAAAAGTTTTATTTATATGAACAGGTTGCAATAACAAAAGCAATAAACTTTGGTCAGGCAAAAAATTCAACTAAATTTGAGAAAGAACAAGTTGTAAATATTTGATTTGGAGACCCCTCCAAAAATTGGTGGCACTGGATCATTCAAATTTGAGATAACATCCAATAATGATCCAAGATTATTATATAAACATTGGCCCTGGATGTATGTAGCAAGCAGAATGACACTTCACGAGTGGATCCGGAGAAATATCACAGTACGAGAGTATTTGCAAGATCTGTTGAGTTCATGCACACATAAGGTGTGATAAGATACAAATGAGCCAGCAAACTCTACATCGTGCAAAACCATTATGATACAATTTGTGTCATGGTGGGAATATTTAAATGTTTATCCTTTTTTGTTTTTACGTGACGCCACGCCGTCATATCCTCTCGCCTAGGATCGACCCCTCCAATTCCCTCGCCCTGCCGAGGCCCATGGACGCGATCGCCGTCATCTGCCTCGTCGACACGTGACATCGACGTCCGCCCCCGCCCTTGTGCAATCCAACGATCATCCCCCCGGAGTTGCAAACGATCGTGATCGCGTTACCTCCCGACGCGTCCTCCTCGAGTGCCGTCGGATCCGCTAGCAGGACTGGTCCTCCGACGTCGTTTTCGTCCCTCTTGCCCCCAGACCGCCGCCGGGGTAGGATCGCGACGGTCAGGGGCACAGGCACCGGACCGAGCGTGAGCGACCTCCCGCCCATCTTCCGCCCGTCCCTCCTCCCGGGCCGTCGTCCCGCCTTCCCATCTCCGTCGTGGTCGTGGTCGTGGTCGTGGTCGTCGTCGACGATCGTCACGTTCCCGCCCCCGTCGACCGTCACCGTCGGCAACCTGAGGTCCGCGATGGCCGCGCACGCGCAAATCAACGCGGCATCGAACGCGTTCCCCCCGTCCTCGATCAGGTGCAGGGACACGCGCACCCTCCACGCCGAATTCCCCCCCTCTATGGCCAATTCCGACGGATCGATATACCCGGACGAGCGCAGCGTCCTCCTGATCCACGATTCGATCTCCCTGACGTCCGTCGGCATCGTACAATGATGGCAGTCGTCGTCGTCGTCGCATTCGTCGCGTCGAGGCACGATCGGCATCATCGCGACGCGACGACGACGATCGAACGCGACGACGACGTCGTTGTCGTTGTCGTTGTCGTCGTCGCCTCCGGCGACGCCGACGGGCACGACGACGGACGATCCGATCCCCCCCGCCCTCCGTCCGAGGACGTCGTATCCGGGACCGGAAAGTGGACTCGCCGACAAGACGACGTCGACGTCGCCGTGATCGGGAGTCGACGGTCCCGGACGTCCCACGAGGAGGGTGCATGCCCCGACGACTCGCGTGATCGACGATGACGACGACGACGACGACGACGGCCCCCCTCCGCCTCCGCCTCCGCCGCCGCCGCCGAGGGTGATCGATGCCGATCCTCGGGAGTTGCGAACGAGGACCGATCTCAGGACCGAGACCGGACGACAAGAGGAGAAGGTCCGGCCGTCGGGACGGACGTTCCTATTCGTGAATTCGCGGAGGTAGTTCTTTGTTTGTTTGTTTTTGTTTATAATTTTCGTCGGATACAATATAAGACAAGACGATCGTACATAATAATAATATGAGTATCATGAGCATACGCTTGACGAAAACGACGACGGACGTGAATTATTTCGATCGTCAGTTTGAGGCGACGATCGACGATACGATGTATATAATTATTCGATAGTATCGGCGTAATAACATTCTGGAAAAGGACACGAAAACAAAGAAGAAAGAAGAAGATTTGTAAACATCCTCACCCCCGGCTCGAGCGAGCGGTACGCGTCCAGTATCCACTCGTGTCCGTCGACTTCGTCCTCTTCCACTGCGGTCGTCGCCTTGCCAACGTCCGCGGCGGCGGCGGCGCCTCCTAGGACTTGGGTCGACGTCGGCGTCATGATCTATCGGTTTTATGCCTTTTTCCACCACCCAACCAAGGTGACGAGGACAGACGACGTGGCGGGAACGATATCCTCCGAACCTTCCTTCCTTCCTTCCTTCCTTCCTTCCTTCCTTCCCGCGCGCTCGCTCCCGCGCTCTACGAGAAAGTTTCAAACTCAGCCGCGTGCGTATCGTACGATAGCGCCTCAACAAAAAGAGTCCAAGAGTCTGCCGAACGACGATGCCAACGAACAACATCAACAACGACGTAAAACGATTATGCCATCCCCATTCCACCCCTTCGTCCACCTCACAACTCGCCGCGCCATCGCCACGACGACAACTACGAAGATCATCGCCAGGATGCGAGCAGTCGCACGAGCGCGCGGCCACCATCGCCTACCCCTCCTCGCCGGCATCGTCGTCATTCTCGGCCATCCCGCCGCCTCCTCCTCCACCTCCTGCTACTGCTCCTCCTCCTCCTACTCCTACTCCTGCCTCCTCCGCTGTCGTCGTTCCGCGTGGGTCCCCCCGTCCCCCCGTCTGTCGTCGTCCTCGTCCTCGTCGTCGTCGTCGTCGTCTTTTTCGTTTTCGTCGAGATCGGCACGACGTGAACTACGACGCGACGACGACGACGCCGTCGTCGTCGTCCGTCGACCGACCCTCCTCCCGCCGTCATCGTCTTCTCTTGCCCGTCGTCGTCGTCGTCGTCCGCCGCTGCTCGCGGCGCAACCCGACGACGACGACGTCGGACCCGAGAAGGCCGCCGCCAAGACGACGACGACGACGACGCCGACGGCGGCGGCGAGGACGTCCGCGATGGCCATGCCCCCCCTGTCGACGTCGTCGACCCTCTCGTCGGAGTACGAGGACGACGTACCGCTCGCGAGGGACATGATGGACTACATCGACGCGTCTCCCGATCCGTTCCACGCGGTCAAGAACGCGATAGTCGCGCTCGAGGGGGAGGGCTTCGTCGAGTGGAGGGACGACGACGACGACGACGACGACGACGACGTGACCGGCCGCGGCGGCGGCGAAGAGGAAGAAGAAGGAGGAGGAGAAGGCAAGAGGAAGACGAAGACGACGACGACGACGACGAAGGCGACGGCATTACGGCCGGGGGGGAAGTACTACTTCACGAGGAACGGCTCGGCCCTCGTGGCGTTCGCGATCGGCTCGCGCTACGACGTCGGCGGCGGCGGCGGGACGGCGGCCGGCGGCGGCGGCTTCAAGATCATCGGCACCCACGCCGACTCGCCGAATCTCAAGGTCAAGCCGTACTCGATTAGGAACGGCGGGAACGGCGGCGGCGGCGGACCGGGCGGCGTGACGCAAATTTCGGCGGAGTGCTACGGCGGGGGATTGTGGCACACGTGGTTCGACAGGGATCTCGGGTTGAGCGGGCGCGTATTCGTCAGGAGGAGGAGGAGGGGGAGGATGGACGGCGACGACGGCGACGACGACGATGTCGATGGCGGGAAGATACGTCAGGTGAGTTGTCGTCCCCTTCCCCACCCCGCGCGAGTGCGGTTTCGTTCCTCTCTCTCTTCCTCTCTCTCTCTCTCTCTCTCCTTCGTTATGCTCTTGTTATTTTTCGCCCTCTCGCATCGTCCCTCCCGTCGGGGTCTGATGATTTTTTTTTTTTTTTTTTTTTTTTTTTGGGGTTGTGTTGTGGGGGGGGGGGGGGGGGGGGGGGATGACATGCGACGATGACAGGAGCTCGTCAAGATCGATCGCGCCGTGCTCCGCATACCCAACCTCGCCATACACCTGCAAACCGCCAAGGAGCGCGAGGCGTTCGAGATCAACAAGGAGGATCACCTCGTCCCGATCATAGCCACGGCGATCACGAGGTCCCTCGGCGGCGGCGGCGGCGGCGGCGAGGACGCGCCGACAGACGACGAAAACGGGGACGACGAGTGGAGGAAACGGCAGGAGCCGCTGTTGATGCGACTCCTAGCCTCCGAGCTCAACGTGCATACGGACGAGGTGATCGATTTCGAATTGAACCTATACGACGTCCAGCGCGCGTCCCTCGGTGGCGCTCACTCGGAGTTCGTGCACTCGTCGAGGCTCGACAACCTCGCGAGCTGCTACCTGTCGTTGAGGGGATTGCTCGATCACGTGCGATGCGGCGGCGTGGAGGACGATGCGGACATTTCCATGATCGCGATGTTCGATCACGAGGAAGGTGAGATTGTAATAATGCGGGAGACTACCAACCCCGTCGTTCTCGGTTCCGTCCGCTCGGACTGTAAGGTATCATTGTTATTACGACGAAACATGAATATTAATATGTTTTGGAAAAATGCACGACCCCGTCGCCACGCCGGATCACACAGTCGGGAGCCAGTCTGCCGTGGGAGCGGGAAGTCCGATCGTCGGCGAGGCGGTGAGGCGCATCAGTCACGCCCTCCTTTCGGGCGGCGGAGACGTCGGCGTCGTCGCGAATCCCTCCCTCCACGATCGAACGATCCGACGGAGCTTCTGCCTAAGCGTCGACATGGCCCACGCCGTGCACCCGAATTACGCGTCCAAGCACGAGAAGGGCCACGGACCGAGAATGAACGGGGGGATGGTGATCAAGCGTAATTCCAACCAGCGATACGCGACGAACGCGGTCACCGGCCTAATCGTGCGGGAGCTTGCGCGTAGGGCGAAGTTGAAGGCGGTGCAGGAGTTCGTCGTGAGGAACGACTGCGGTTGCGGTAGCACCATCGGTCCGATCCTCAGCGCGAATACCGGCATCAGGACGATAGACTTGGGGTGTCCTCAGCTGTCGATGCATTCCATACGCGAGACCATGGGAGTGAAGGACTTGACCCACGGACTCGCGTTGTTCCGGGCGTTCTTCAGGGACTTTGCGACGGTCGATCGCAGCATCGAATCGTAGGCCCCGCCATGTCGGTATAATGCAATCTCTAGTTTAGCACCACCTGCAGTGAACGAAGGATGTTTGTTCGATGTATCGAAGTGATTTAGTAGCAATTCTACAATTAAGTGCTTCCAAAATAACACCAGCAGAATCGCAAAATTTCATCCCTTTAACTATCTGCCATTCAGCCTTCCCTTGCCGAATCTCCAGCAATACATCCATCATCAGTCAAACGAGCAGTCATCTTCAAGTGCACGATATGCAGTATATGTGATATTTTTGTTTGTCATGTTTCAAAGCGCTCTCAAAGTGCGAATTTTCCGTCTTCTCGTTCTTGCCTTTGTCAGCTTTGCTTTGTTCCATAAATTAGTGGCGGCGGTTGTGGAAGATGCAGTTACATCAATAGCCAAAGTGTCAAGTTGCTGCTGCTGCTTCTGCCATTTATCTCCATCGTTATTGTCGCGTTTGCTCGCCTCTCCCATGCCATAGTTCAAGAACCGAGTGTGCAGACGAATGGTGGACAAACGAACGCATTTTGACGCTTCGGGACTACCAGCTTCAGCAGCACTAGCGCCACATACGTGTGCTCGACAAGGTAGCATTGACGATGGTGACGAGTTATCCAATGACTCATCATGCGTACGAATCCCATGAATCGTCGTTTGACTGTGAGTGGCAGGCATAGATATCCACGACTTTGACGTGGCATCATCATCAAAAGAACGTAAAGGAGACATGAAAGCGCCGACGAGGGGGAACTCGCTATCCTCCGTAACATCCGTGCTAGAAACTGACGACAACAAAACACGGTTGATCCATGACGTAGTTGCGAAGGACTTCTGCCAGCTGAGGCCTCCTAATCTATCATGACTGATATTTGAAAGGATGTCAGAGGAAGTGCTTTCGTCGACAATATCTTGGATCATGGGAGATATGCCGAGCCTTCCAACGCCAGTATTGTCACGGCAGGGGTCAGTTGTATCGTCAAGCAGACTTACGACGAGAGTGGCATCGAGCACATTATTTTTTCTCGCAGGAGGGACGTTTTCATTCCCCTCGCACTTGTCGATGAGAAAACACGAACATTCCGACGCCGACGTCGACCGCATAGACGCCGTCGATGCGTCTCCCAACGACGGACCGGCGCCCTTCGAGAATTTCAATCCCGACGACCCTTCCAATGAGTCTGACGAATCCATCGTGCATAACTGTACGATGATGAAGTTCAACGGGTCGTCGTCGTCGATAATCCCTCTGTTGTCGGAGATGGCGTCGACGGCGGCAGACGTAGCGGCAGCAGTGGTAGCGTTGGCGTCGGCGTCGGAGGCGGCGAGATGCCCGACCCCGCGGGACGGATGGATAGCAGGAAAACGATCGCCTGTTGACGCTACAGGACTATCAGCCACAGCGTTGGCAGCTTCGCATGCGCCTGTTCGACAAGGTACCACCGGCGATGGTGACGGGTTATCGAACGACTCGTCGTGCGTGCGAATACCGCTATTTTTTGTTAGACCTTGGGTGGCAGACGTAGATATCCACGACTCCGACATCCACGACGGCGACGTGGCATTATCATCGTCGAAGGAACGCAAGGGAGAGCGGTGCGGGGGGGGACAATCGACTGGGCAGCACGTTCCCGCGTCGAGCATCCGCCGCCCCGCGCTTAGGAATGCTCGGGCGCACCGTACGAGGGAGCTCGCGTCCTCCTCCTCCTCCTCCTCCTCGTCGGGGTCGACGTCGCGCACGACTCCATCGCGACCGACATCGTCGTTTTCGTCGTGGTCGTGTCTCCCGCCGCAGTCGGGGAAGACGACACCGTCGTCGTCGACCTCGAGCTCCATGCGTCGAAGCGCCCGCGCGGTGGCGAGCGCGGCCTCCAGAGCGCCGCCGCCGCACCCTCTCCTCGCGGGGGGGGAGACGCAATCGTCGTCGAAGTCGATGTCGTCTTCGATGCCGTCGTCTTCGTCGGAGGTCGGCGTCTCCGTCGCGCTCTTCGCGGCAGCCTTTGCGACGATAGATCCCGTGGTTCGCAACGGCGTCGCCGAGCGGACGCTGGGATGGCGTCGTCGTCGCGGACGGGACGGAGGCATGTGCCTATTATTCTAGACCACGAGGTCGATGGAAACGGTGCGCGAAGGGGCGCCGCCCTCCCTCCCCCAGCCGATGGTGAGACGGCGACGGACGATCCGGCGCACCGCGAAGCAAGGGGGCGGCGAGTGCAAAAACGGACGCGTGCTCTTAAGCTTGAGCCCTCCGCTTTCTTCGAGCGCTTCCTAATACAATATTCATTTTTACATTAGTAGGAGTTAGTATGAAGTAGTACAAATGCAACGCCCACCATTTTTTCTTGAATGCATTCCAGGCAGCTAAGAGAACAATGGATGTCTAAGTGAAGATAATCAAGTGAATGATATGATTTCCTATGAACTGTCAAAAGAGAAGAAACACTATTGTATCGTCAAATTTTTGCCTGCGCATAATCTAAATGTTGCTTCCCTTGCTCTCAGCCCCACTCCCATTTCTCCATGCACCCACACTGTCATCGTGGCATGTAACACGGTTTGCTCTCTCTTGATTTGCGATGGGAGAAAATGCGTAATTCTAAACCAATGGCAACCTAGTCATCAGTTAGATAGGACAGAACACGTGGAATGATGTCGGTATTGAGAATGTCGTCAACGTTGGTATTGATAATGTCATAGTTCCGGTAGATGGCAAGCTCCAACAACATGGAGCATCCTTCAAATTTTCGTAGACCGAAAGCTTGGAATCGATGAACTCAAAATAAGCACTCAAATTATTGACGGGGATGGAAGGAATGTCCCGAAGCATTTCATGGACATCGAATTGCCATATCCTTGCTTGAACAAGACCAACGCGCACTGGAATATTGCATCGGGCAAAAAAGCAATACGCTTGCAGACATGGTTTATTGACCCCGTGATTCCACCAATCCCGCATCGATTCTCCAGATACAAACTCTTCAATTTCCTCACAAAACTCCACACTCATCAACTGCGAGCAATCTTGGAAAATCTCCCCATCAAACACCTTGACAGATCGGGGGATCACGATGCGATGCAGTGACGTGCAATCCCAAAATGCCCCCTCCCCTCACCAAGCTGCACATTTGTCAACTGCATGCAAAGTTTGAATGCCCTCTCACCAATGTCTTCGACAGATGGGGGGATCACGATGCGATGCAGTGACGTGCAATTACAAAATGCCCACCCTCCAATCTTCACGAGCCTCTCACCAAGCTGCACATTTGTCATTTGCCTGCAACCGTGAAATGCCCCCTCATCAATCACTTCGACAGATGGGGGGATCGCGATGCGACGCAGTGACGTGCAATTGCCAAATGCCAACTCTCCAATCTTCACGAGCCCCTCGCCGAGCTCCACATTCATCAACTCTGAGCAATTATAGAACGCCCCTTCATCAATCACTTCGACAGACGGGGAGATCACAATGGCATGCAGTGAAGTGCAATTGCAAAATGCCCTATTCCCAATCTTCACAAGACCCTCGCCAAGCTGCACATTCGTTAAACGCCGGCAATCATAGAATGCCCTCTCATGAATCACCCTGACAGATGTATCGACTATGACATGGGTCACATCCCTCGGGATATCTTCCAACCTCTGGCAGCAATAAATAAAAATGAATTCATTACGTTCGCTCCCGGCGGGGCTCATGTTCGCTGGATCCCAAACGAGTCGGATGACGAAATATATTTATATTAATCCTGTCGCTGCTCATCTCGGGTGAAAGGTTGAGGGCGGTCGGCGTGGCGGTGAGGGCGGCCTATTGTCCCCCCGTCAAGACATGGGCGACGTCGGGCCGTCGGTTGCTGCTTCGGCAATGTCCACTCTCTTGGTGCTGTTGTTGTGTGGGAACGTTGTCGTGCCGCCGCCGGCCAGCAGCCACAGGGCAAACAGAATTAGTAGTAGTTGGGTGGTCAAGAATGATGTCAGGGTTTTTGGCGAACGCCAGCCAATGAACCATCTCACTTACCGACATTGGGAATGTAGCATTATTGTTGGCATCCTGTTGAAGAGTCTGGGTAGTTGCCGAGATGT
>JALLAZ010001147.1:0-10069 GCA_036939755.1 Stephanodiscus triporus | reverse complement strand
AGTTATTTCCCTCGAAGGGAAATATCAATCAATAGGAAACTGTAGTAGAAGAGGTCAAAGGATGGGGCGGTGGATCTATGGTACGAACCTACGTAATACTTAGTACTACAACATGGTGTACTCCTCAAGCCCGCCAAGACCGCATAAAAAAATCAACCCAACAACACCAACCAAATCCAACGCATGCAGATCATAGAAGACCATACTACAGGGATCAATGACCCGTGGCCTATCCGGTTGCCGACGCCGACGGAAGCAGAATCGGTCAAATAGCGAACACAGAGAACTAATCTCTGAGAACCCAACAGCTCCGACACCGATTATGGCACCAAGGTCATTCGAGCATCAATTATACATCACCATGGCTCGAACAGGACACAGATTGGAAGGTCTATTCAGAGGGGTCGTTTCGTGCTTTATGTCACGCCTGGATGGCATTTCGCGGTTTTGTGCAATTTATTCGTTAACGGGCATGTTATTTACGGTGAGAGAAACTTCTAGATTAGACGAGATGGTAATTGTTACTTAACGTTGATATCTCGGTGTGTGATGCATCACAGTGTCTGAGTGGAAATACACTTTATTCAATCTGTGTCTATGTCTCACTGCATCCTTGATTTCTCTGACTTGAAACCACACATCATACTGAGCATAGGCATACGTGGGGACAATAATAAAGTATCAGCCGTTGTTTATAATGGGTATAGACAAGAGCAACCAGGAACTTACAAAAGAGAGCGCGTTCGGTGCCATGGGGATGTTCATTTTCTTATTCAGTTCATCTGTGATTTATTTATGCTTACATAAACATCGAGATGAAGAGCTAGTGCTAAGATCCCAGGGGTATATGAGACCGCAACTGCAAGGGGGGGGGACAAGACGTAGTGATTATCTAGTAGAATTACCTCATTCGGTGCCGTCGGCTCACAATTCATTTGATGAGGATGAATTCGAGTCAGCGGTGAGTTAATGTCGGTGGCTTTCTCGTCAGTTTTTTTTTCTTAGAGGGATTGCTTCGCCGAATAATAGTATATGCATCGGATAAAGGCTGCTAGTCGTGGAGATCGAGTGTGCTGGGCATGGAAGTGTGGGTGCATCTCACAACATCCGTGGAAAATGCTTCACAATGATGGTACGATAATATGAGGCTAGGAGTTGAATGAGGGCGTGAAACGTGAATACGCCGCACAAAAATTGGAAAGATAAGCAGAAAAGTGATCTGCCTCCATAGTTCAATTAAAACCAAATCCCACTGACTGCTAAGGATGCATTAGATCTTAGCCTCACATCAAAAATGCCTGAGGTTGCCGACGGTGGTATCCTCACGAAAATGTCACATCCGTCGCCGTCAGCCCTCCCATCGGCTCTCCTCTTAGAGAAGCCAAGTCGAATAGAGGTTTTCCATAGCGAGGACTCAACAGCCTAGTTGTAATGTCGTTTTGTCACATCAGCTGCTTGAATGTCATGTTTGATCTGGTCACGTTTGGAGTTCTTTGTTTCCTCCTCCATAGGATAGGGCTTCTTCCAGGCAAAATTTTCAATCATAAACTGGAAAACACCGATAGTTTTCACTTTCCTGATGATCATCTCCGGAACAAAGATATATTGCGATAATGTTGATCTATTGGCGGAATGCAGGTCAACAAACTCTTTACTCCTCTCCAACCATGGATCGGTAAGTCATAAAGCTATCGGCTAAATTTGCCTTGGGTAGTAACCACTCACTTCTTGGAACATAACAGCGCATCGATTTGATGGTTGGAATGTTTGTTACTATGTGAAGAATCTTAGTTCCAAGTCCGGTGATAGATTTCGAGTAGGATTCGTCTGCGAAGCATCAATACATATCATGCCATTGATCGGATGATATTGCAAGATCGTGGCGGATGATTTATTTCTGTGGAGATCATTCGCAAAAGATTTGCCAACCATCTTGAAGAACATTCAACATTTTCATAGCACCAACGAACGTCGAATGCTGTTTCTATCATCCGAAGGAGTTGTTGTAGATTTTGGGCAGCATGACAGTGAGTACATTGACACATGCCGCAAGTTTTGTCTCGATTCAAGGTATAAGGGCACATTGTGCCTACTCAAGTAAGTTCAGAATATTCAACCTCTGCCTTTCTTATCAATGTGCATAGCTACTTAGCATATGTTCGCGATGGAAAACTGACGAAGTGCAGTTTGCGATATTTACACACTGAACCAAGGTGTCAGGGGCTGTCCGGTCTTTATCTTTATTCATCTAAAACGAGTTAACTTCGTCGATACACTTTGCAAACTATCCCAATGCGAGTATGATGGATGAAGGAGAAGAACGAGCTCTTGGTTGAATGAGATAGACAGACTTCTGCCGGAACAGCCAGCAGTGATTATTGGATGTCACAGTTTTTGCTCGTTCCCTGCAATTATCTCGAGTGCATCGCGTATCATATTGCTCACACTGCCACCATGGTGTTTGCCTCGTTGAAGTTTGGTCGACGTTGCAATCTCGTCAAAATCTCAACTAGTCAGAAGTGCGTAACTTATTGAATCTTTATTCCAACACGTCTCATATGCTTCCGCTCATCAGCCAAACCAAGAAAATATTTGTATTGAGAGAAACTGCATGGTAATTGCGTCTTCATATCGATCCAAGCTCAAGTTGTTAGGTGTGATAGTTTGTTAGTCTCCTCTTGTCGCGACCACATTCGTTGAGAAACTCTAACTAGATACCCTCAAGCCTCAGTGCTTGCTGAAGTAAATTAGTGATAGAATTTGCAGCCATTGCATCATTGCTGCACACAATTATATCGCCACATCCTGTTATGGGGTCGCATTCTACAACAATGTACACCTCCTGACCGCTAGCTGGCAATGTACCCACAAAGGCACACTTTCCAGACCTATTTCCAATTAAATTCTGATAAGAAGTACGGTAACGCAATAAAATCAGTGATGAACTTTAAGATGATGCCGAGCAAATGAAATTGAACGTTGTGCTTACAAGATTCATATGCTGCAAAACCATGCTTGGCAAGTTTTTGAGCCTGTCTTCACTTATGGGGGAAAGTGAAAACGTCGATGATATGCGCTGGATGCCCTGGAGCCTTGACATTCTAGAATCAAAGTCAGATTGGCTCATGTTTTTGGTTGACTCGTCATTGAGCAGCTCGCCCAAAGTCGGACGAACTTCAATTGATGTATTACCACGGTCTGATTTCACATCGAATTTGGCAACTGTCACCCCATCTCTATCGGTAGCAGATGCAAAAGTAAGCCCTATGAAGACAGTCGAAGCCATTCCTTTCTTTAGAACAGGTATTTCAGGCGGTGTAATCACTCTTGATGGAGTTATAATCCCACTAGAAACCCCTCTCCTATGAACGATTCTTACGTGCCTCAAGCTACCCGCATCAGGTCTCCTGTAGTGCAGCAGAAAACCAATAAAAAGTGAGGTAGCTGTAAACGGGGGTTAATGCATATGCGCGACTGAGTCACTTACATGTTCTCAACATGCACCTGCAAACACACGGTACTTGGACTTTTAGTGTCTAAACCCATGACTCGAGTCTCTCTTGCTTTGCAAGTACCATAAACAAATCGCATTTTTACAAGTAGGCCGCCGCTCAATGTCGGCCGAACATACTCTTTCCACCTTCCGCACTCGTCATCTATGCTCGACGGTTTGCATATTTCATGCGAGTTGCCAACAAGTGGCGCCATAACAAGGTCTTCGAGCCCTGCGGCAACACTTGACGCCGAAGTAGTCTGTTTGACGAATTGTGCGGGCACCATGTCAAGTATGATCGAATCACCAGGACGAACAGAAGTCTTCAATTTTTTGCCACCATTAAATTCTCCTTTGTTAGTTGATTCATAACTGCTTTCATCATTGTCACTGTTATCATCGCTGGAAGACTCCGAAGACGATTCATCTTGTGCTGCGTTGTTAATTAGTGAGGATCTACTCAGATCTGCATTTTGAACAAAATCAGACATGGCAGGTTTCAACTCCAATCCTCCATTACCAATGATGTTGTTTTCAATTGAATTTTCTTCGTGACTGCTATCAGTGCTTTCACTCTCACTGCTTTCGTCCCCTGATTCCTCACTAGACGAGGAAGAGCTGTCATCGGATGATGATGACTCATCGTCCGACGACGAGCTATACAGGCCGTTTCCCCCTCCATCGACACTTGTGTCAGACTTCTTTGAGGCCGAAGCGTCCCTGAGAGTGCCAGGACTGTCTTCTGTCGCCCATGCTGGCAATGGATTGGTGGAGCCAACTGTTCTGTTGCAGATGACGTTGCTCAATGTGCCAAACCTAAAGACATCCCCTTCATTCTTTGCATCACTGATGTTTTTGCTATCCAATGGCAAAGATGATGCGTTAGGTTTGCGAAGCAAAAGCATTGACTTTGCCATGTCCAGAGTGATAGAATAAGCGCCTGATGGTAGTTGGTGGAGTGCACTGGTATCGTAGCTGAGGCCTACGGACATGTGCAAGATATTTCCTTCATACCTGGCTCGGTCACGCACATCCTGTAAAATATCCACCCTTGCCATCGCAAAAATAAATTCACTAACCGCGCATTCCTTGCCTGAAACATCTGGAGATGATGCTTGGCTTGCCTTGAGTGTCAATAGCACCTTACTCGCCAAATGAACAGCTTGCAGCTTTATCCGTGGATCCAAGCTGGTAAATTGCTTAGCAAGTAGACGCAATACCTCTAAACGAATCTTGATCCTGCTTTTTTCATTTATATTCCATGGAGATTGCCTAGATTGTGACATGGTCAACCATTCACCTACTATGAAGATGATCGAAGCCACTGCCGAATCAGGAACGCGGACGACCCTCAATTGCAACTGAGTCTGTTCCTCTGATTTCTGCTCGTCAACATTGTCCTCGTTGGAATCGAGCGCACGCACAAGGATGAGTAACAAGCGCTTCAACGCCCGTTCTTGAACTCTGGCAGCGTCTTTCACCGTGCTGGGCGTCCCATCGTCCGACAAAAGCTGAGATAAGATTCGTTGCATCGTCTCTGCACATTCTCCCACCACCTCCGCATTCTTTGAAAATTCAGATAGAGTAACAAGACCCGAGAGACAATTCAATGCGATGAAGGTCGATTCCGCCCTAGCACTGGCAGCATCTAAGTCTCCTGCCGTGTGAGCTCTACGGTCATACGCTATACGGGCCAACTCGGAAACTTTTCCCACAGCGCGAATCGCCGCACATGCAAAGGTCTTATCACCATGGCGGACGTATGTGCGAAGTTCTGTAAGGACTGCGTCGATTGACTTAGGGTCCGTGCTTAGGAAAACGAGGATGTCAAGTTTGATCATTCGCGTGAAGGGTGGATCCATTCCCTTCACGAAGAAATCATTCAGGAACGGGCTGAACGCCGAGGGGCACTCTAGCACCAGTGTTCGAATAGCCACCAAAACTATGTATTGAATTTCACGCTTGTCCCGGTGTATACGCACCAATGCCTTCCCTAGGGCGGATCGTATCTGTTCAAGCCGATATTTCAATGATGTCATGGTTGATATCCAAGACAGGATAATCAGAATTTGCACAGGAAATAGACGTCACTCGCACACAAGTATTAAGCTTACCTTGATGCTAGCAACGCCGCAATGATAATGCAAGGAGCAAACTGCCAACACCACCGCCGAGTTTCTGCTTTTCAACAAGGGTAGGGAAGACTGTAACAATAACTTGTGGTCCTCGTCCAAGTCGTTGTCCTCGTCGTCGTCGTCGTCCAATGCCCCCGCTGGTGCACCGCCATTTGCCTTCCAGCCAAAACCTTCCCGATCTCTGTTTCCATCCACGGACGCGTTCGCATCATCGCGAAAGAAGAGTTTGTTCGCACCACCGGAGGGGCTACCCATGACGGGACTCTCGCGCAGACTCCTCGCGAGATTCCCTCCCCCGGACATGGGATAGTAGGGATCCACCTCCTCCACGGAACTTTCGTCTTCCTCGTCCGAGTAGAATGCCTTGCGAACGACGCGTCGTTTGACCTTTTGCTTCCGGTGCGGCGGGAGGGTCGGGACCGCCGATAAGCCGCCGTTCGCGGCGCCGGAAGACGGACCGCCCAACGACAACAACGTTTCGTTCGCGGCGACTCCGCCATTTTTGGGCGTGCCCTCCCCACCCGCACCCGCCGTAGGACCCTTCCCACCCGCCATCGTCATCCTACCGCCCCTCGTGATCCTCCGCTCCCGATCGATCCTCTCCGCGGATCCGTGGATCTGTCCCCGCGGCTGTTTGAAGAACCTTCGGCAGTACTGCGCGAACGCGTCCATCACCACCACCTGTCCCCACTCGTCCATGTCCGTGAGCAGGTGACAAACCTTCCTGTAGCACCCGTGGAGCAGGTCGAGCCTCTGGGGGCATATTTCGCAGAACGCGATCATCGCCGACGTCAGGACCATCGTGCTGCCGTCGTCCTCGAGCAATTTCGTGATGATGTCCACGAGCGTCTCGGCCTGTACGCCGTCCCCCGCCTCCAGGCACCGCGGGTGGAGCTTCGCCACGGCGTTGGCCGCGCACTTCCTGACGTAGGGACTGGCGTCCCTGCAGCACGTCCTCACGCCCAGGACCTGAAGCTGGAGGACGTCGGGCACGTCCATGCACGTCAGCACCCTGAGCGCGAGCGATCTCAACAGCGGCTCGCGATCGGCCAATCCCCGCTGGAACGCGTTGATGCTCAGGAGTGCGAGCTCCCTGCAGGAATTGTCGTGATTGGCGTATCGCGCGAGGTATATGTACACCATCTTGCGAACCTCGAGGTTCGGCGCGCCAACGAGCTTGACCACGTGCGGGAAGAAGTCGCTAACGTTCCGTCCCTTGGACATGTTCGCGAGTAGCCACTTCATCCCCCTTAGCAGGTTGAGCGTGGTGGACGGATTCGACGGATCGCCCGTCACCGCGAGCTGGGTCCTGACCGTCGACGCGGATATGCTCTCCTCGAAGAATTGCGCGTCCCCGATGGTGGACAAGGCGGAGGTGACCAGGCTCGAGCCGTACAGTCCGGTGGGGTCCAGGGAGGCGATCGCGGACGTGGCGGCGGTGGCGGCCCCGGCGACCGCGGACGCGGCGGCGTCCGCCGTGGTGGAGGAGGCCGACCACCCGCCGTACGATGCCATGGCGATTTGGGCAGGCGCGGGGGAGGGAGGGTGGGTATCAATAAGTCGGGGGCTCGGAATCTCTGCGCTCTCCCCAAAACACTAAACTCTCAACCCACACAGCACAGGCCAGGCACGAGCGGGCGAGGAGCGGGCGACGAGCAGACGCCTCCAAGCGAAAGTACACTACATAGGCTGTGATTTCTTTGAGCGTAGAGGTGAAAAACATAGACAACGTTCCATTGTTTTTCTTTTTCGGATGGGTCCCATGTTTTCGTCCATTTTTTGAGTGATTTTGTTGAGCGTAGAGGTGACAAACCATCTGCAAGTATGCATGTGCGCATAGACACAATTTTCATGTGTCATAATTGTACCTGATGCCGCAATCTCATTTGTTTGAGGTGGACGGCATCAATCCTCCTGAAAGATCATCAAGCTCTCATTGAAGTACCGCCGCAGCATCGCCGCCTTAAGAAAGGACAATATGCCGCAGCGTGTTGCCAGGCCACGCAGTGGACGGGCCATTGTCAGCCAAACTCACCCCGCTGCTACTGCCGCCGCCGCCGCCACTGCTCATGTGAAGGCGGCCGCTGATAAAATTAATGGGGGAGAATTTTCTACTCCTACATGCCGTGATTCACCATCGCGCGCCGCCAAGACGTTGGCAAACAAAAAATTAGTGAAATTTGTCACTCTAAAGATTCTTCTTCGGTCGGCATTCTTGGTGACGGGTTGGGATTGGGAGATCTGTCCTGCTCCGGTGAAGAAGAAGATGATGATTTTGAGGGAGGAAAGACTGACCAGGAAGTGAATAAGTATGGTTTTCAACAATGCCTCGAGCACTATATGGAGCATGAGTTGATTCAGGAGGAAAACCGCAAGTCAGTCGAGCTTGCTGTCATGGTGGGGGCGGGGGCGAATGTGCGTGAGATGGGTGTTATGACGAAGGAGTTACGTGCCAATCGTTTTCACAGTGAGTATATTAGTATACTCACTGATATCCCAGACTCGCGTTTCGGGGAGGAAGGTTTGCGTGCTAGTATGATGCATCGCTTCAAGGGAATGAGAAAGGGGGAAATGACAGCGGAAAATCTACTGCGTAAGTATGTGGGTGAGTTGGCTGCATTGCGACAATTTGCTTATAAGTTCCCAGGAGTTGGGAACTTGAGCAAGCTGAAGAAGAGCAGTATTGGTGGTGACAAAATACTTAGATTATTTATGAGAGTCTGGATGGACAAACAACTACATTATTGGTGGTGTTGGCGGATTCTGAGAGTCATGCTCAGCCTTGGTCTGGCCATGGTTGGAGTCTGGTGATCTACACAGATGCTGTCTTTCCTTCTCTTCGATCTCGATGTAGCTGACCATGCACCTTCGTTTGGAAAAATATGTCGGGAGCTCATCGCTTCCCCTCCCCCCTCTTCATTCATGCTGCAAATACTTTGCAGATCGTTTGACCAACTTTGTTGGCTTTAATTGCCAACTTCAAAGCCTTAGAAGTGATAAGGTTGGCGTGTGAGGCTGTCAACACGATGTCGATGGTTCTGGATGCTTCCTACTACTACTATCACTGGTTGATGCACAATTCCGCTCTGGACAATACTAGTGACGGTATATTGATCAAAGCAAGATTGTTGCAGCAGTTCTATGAGAACTTGCACTGCTGATCCAATGTGAGATGAGATCCGCAAGGTGGTAAACTTCAAGAACTTGTTGTGGTTGTGGACGCTATCAAGAAGGGCGTAGACAATCATCTTGGGCAACAACAAGTGCAGGTAATTCTTGTATTGGAGATCCTACTTGTCATGCCCAGAAAGGCAAAACTTGATCAGAGGATTATTACAATGTTCTCAAGGTGAAATGAGGGTGGTTGAAGTGGGACAATGAGTTCTTGCAAAAGCTTGGTCTTGAAGAGCAGCCATAATGTGGTAAGGTCACATCCATATGCGCATCCACAGCAGATAAAGGATGTCAAACACCTTGTATGAGCTTGCAATTGAGAGGGAACAATATGGATTGGGTCTAGAGCCTCAATCACTGCACTTCACCATCATTCATTGCCCAAGAGTTACCAAGAATTCTAGTAGCGCACTTCCAAAAGCATGATCTTGAAGAGCAGCCGTAATGTGGTAAGGACACATCCATATGCACACCCACACTAATATGAAAGTTGTCAAACACCTTGCATGTAGTTGATATTGATGTGAGAAATTGGGTCTACAGCCTCAATCACTGCACTTCACCATCATTCATTGTCCAGGAGTTACCCAGACTTCTACCTCAAACTTCCAAAAGTGTAGTCTTGGAAATCAGCCGTAATGTGGCAAGGACACATCCATATGCACATCCACAGCATACGAAGATTGTCAAATACCTTGTATGTGTTTGATATTGATGTGGAAACAATCTGGATTGGGTCTACAGCCTCAATCACTGCACTTCACCATCATTCATTGCCCAGGAGTTACCTGGATTTCTACCTCACTTTGGAAAGCATGGTCTTGAAGATCAGCCATTATGTGGCAAGGACACATTCATATCCATATGCACCCTCACAGCATACTATGAATGTTGACAAACACCTTGTATGTGTTTGATATTGATAGGGGGTCCGGTGGGTCCTCTCCCGCCAAATAGTTTTTGCTCTGGCAGGAACGCGAAACTACAAAAAAAAGTCTTGCGCAAACAACCACGAAAAAAAGCAACCGACAACAGACTGACGGGGGGGAGCAATATTGTCCATGATCTTTTTCCCCCTCCCCTCCCCCCCCCCCTTGATCCAAGAATATCATTCCCTCAACAAGGGAATTGGTATTTTTCTTGACTCTACGGCATAACGCATGCGGGGTGCGATGCCGTAGCATTGGCAAAATTGGGATAAATTTTGCCCCTGTGGTGTCCGTGAGTGACAAAAATTCTCAAGGACCACGCAAAATACGACGACGAT
>JALLAZ010001145.1:0-10048 GCA_036939755.1 Stephanodiscus triporus | reverse complement strand
AGTACGATACAAGTCTACGTACGTCGAAAAAAATCTGGGGGACGTTTCAAAACCCAGATTAAACTCGTACCTACTCTCTCTATGACTCAGTTCCTTTCGACGGGATGACGTCACGATGACGTTATGTTGTACTCTCCAAATTTTAATGATCGAAAACGTAGGTGTACCATGAGCACAGAATTATCAATGTTGATTACTTTCACAATTGCAGTTCAATTTAATGCAGACAAGATGGATGATCAGGGCACAAATGTTGATGTTATTATCGTACCAAGCAATACCATATAACATGCGGACTAAGATAAACGCGGTGTAAGAGAATCGCGAGAAAGGCGGATCGTACATACATCCCCACTTCTCATTTCTGGCTTATTCCTACGCATGTTGGTCATTTGAACAGCATATTCGTTTCTGCATGAATAAGAGCTTTCCAACGGTGTGTCATACTCCTACTGGTAGTCAGATCTAAGAAATAATCCAATTTGTGATCACCGCGATGCTATTCAAGTGCGGAACATGCACCTACCCCATGGATAGCAATATCCATGGGGTAGGCCCCTGCCCCATGTGGCGATCCAAGTTACGTGGCGGCGGGTGTAGAGGGGGGAGGACGCATCGAGGGAGTTGTGGGCGAGGGGGGGAAGTGGGGGAAGTGGGGGAAGTGGGGGAAGTGGGGAAAGTGGGGAAGTGGGGAAGTGGGGAAGTGGGGGAAGTGGTGTGGGAGGGGGGAAAGGTGGAGGACGCACCGGTAGTGCGAGACAAGGGGGGAGAGGGTGATGGTGTGGGAGGAAGGTTTCTGGTGGTGCCAAGTGGAGTGGACGTGAGGCTGAGCCGCGCATTGTGTCGGGGCGCAAAGAGGCACGTCTCCTTGACTCTGTTTGGGATGTGGTGGAGGCTTGCGGGTTTGCCCTAGTTCCCAATTTGATTGAGTGTGGGGACCACTGAGTCCCAGCATGGCCACTTGTGTCACAGCCACAGTTGTTGTGGTACGGCATTGCTCCGCGTTGGGAGCCACGTCTGTTTTTGGAAGACGAGGTTCGTGTGGAGGGATGGTGAGGCCAAGAGAGGGCTTCTCTCCTTCAGGACTATCAGACTTAACCATAAGTCCAGACATAACGCCGCCAATTTGCCAAAAATGGGGTTACGACCACAGGTCCAAGTGCAATATGGACTGTTAGGGTGTTGTTGGGTCACTCCTAATGGGGTTTTGGATGGGATTAGGCGTAAGACCCCCCCCCACAACGATTCCCCATTTTATTGTAGGGGTTCGTTTAACGTTGTTAAGTTAAGTCCGGACATTTAAATTACTCCGTAGGCCTTGGTATGTTTTTTCGGCTCCCCCGCCAAGAAAAACTCCAGTTAAATGCGTAATGACCATGGCGGCCACCAAAACGGCGCCGATACGATGATACTATGAGGTAAGATCATATATGATGATCAAATATTATTTAATAATGTTATATTAACAATGGGGAAAAGCCTTGTCGATTAAAAAAACCTATTAGACCCCTTTACAAAGCAAACAGTGGAGCCCCGTGCGTGCCCTCGATTCAGAGTTGAGCCACAAAAGCACAAACATGGTCACTAATTCGATGTTTGTGTCATTCAGGTCATCGGATCAATGCCTTTAAGGGTGCGGAATCGCTGCCTGACATCCTTGGGCGTTGATGTAGTAGGAGTAATATTGGCCATGGTGTGGCAGATTTCGAGCACTTGGTGCCACCCGATTGTATTTACGGGGGTTGCGAAAAAAAAAATCAAACTTTTAGAGGTACCTGCTGGCAAGAATTATGACAAGACAAATGCACTATGACATGGAATGCATAATACCATGTATGGACTTATGGTCCATCGCCCTGATTATACAGGGCCAGAGTAATAAAATATTATGCCCATTTCATGCGGGGTTATTGCAAATGTGTTGTGTAGTAGCACCAGAGAGTAATCGAGCTTCCCGCGTGACGCGTATTGCGACTAGCCAGTATTCTTGTCGTTCCCCAGAGGAACTTTCCAGATCCTCTAGGTTTACTTCCGCTAGGAATTGGTCCTCCTCCAGCAAACCTTCATACTCCAATTCCTGTTGATCCTCAATTTCCTTTTGTAAATACGCTCCCATCGGAGGCGCCGAGGGGGACATTCTCCCGTCGGACATCTGGTTATTTGCACGGGATACAAGTCCCCTGACGAGGCGAACAGTTACAACGAGGATGCGTTTGGTCTAGTTTTCCTGATGGGTGGCATACTGTCGCAGGATGCTGATTTCGTATCCACCTTCGTGTCCCTTTCCGCGATTGCCGCGTTGGCCGCGAATGTCGCAATGGCGATCGCCGCCGGGTTGTAAAGTCAAAATGCATATTGTGACGATCGTTAATACTCTTCACAAAGGATTGAATGAACTAGGATGATGCAAAACACAATTCAATGCATGTCAAACTTCAATTAAGTATGGTCACACGGAATGAGCTCATTCCTTGTGATTCTCATCGAGAATGACAAAGCTCTCTCCTCCAAGTTTGATAACTTCGTCAGTTTGGTCAAAACATTCTTCAATTTCTTCAGCGGCAATTTCTTGTAGGATGACGAGAATAGTTGACAGAGCAAAACTTCCTCTCCCAGTCTTTCCAATATCACAGGCCTGGCTCAGCATTTTACGTAGGAGCTCTCCAACACTTTTACGGCCTGCCGAATCGAGGTGAGTGAGTGGCTCATCCAACACCAACAAGGAGCTTCTCATCCTCCCCCGCTTGGATGCCAAATCAATATAACCCAGGCTAAGGGACAGAGAACACCTTCTCCATTGACCACCCGACAACGAAGACAAAGGCCGTACACGCCAAGTCCCGTCAGGATTACGAACGGCAGCTTGTTTGAGTATGCTATCGTTTGAGCCAACTTGCATACGCAATTGCAATGATCCATCACTCAGTTCATCCAAATATGCCTGCGAGCAGTGTTGAAGCGATTGAACTACATTGCGAAGGACGAATGCCTGCACTCCTTTTGGTCCGAATGTATCTGCCAACAATGCGTTGAGAGAAGATGAGTCTCTTGCGCGCTCTCTATCTCCTTTCAGCTCTTCAATGTTAGATTCGATCGCTTCCAGATCGGTGCAGCAACTCTCATGGGCGGTGACAGAAGCTTTTAAGGATTCTTTCAGCCCATGCAGGTGTGTCTGCATGCGAGAAATGAGAAGATTGAACTCAGAAACTTCTTTCGCCTTTCTGGCAAGGGTGGCAAAGTCTTTTGACAACTCCGCTTGAATCTTCCGAGTTTCTTTGATTTTTTGAAGTAGGCTGTCAGATCTAAGTGAACTCTTCACTTCCGCCGTGCGGAGCCGTTCCATGCATGACTGTACCTCCAAATTTACGCCAGCCACTTCTTTCTTCGCTTCAGCGAGTGCTTTTGCGGTTAAAGAGACTTTTTCACAAGCCTTGTCTTTGTGATGCGTTGCATTAGACAGCATATCAATGATATTTTCTCGTACATGCTCCTGCGTAACTTTCGATACAATTGGCTGACCACAAGCGTGGCATGTCTCTGGCGACGAAAATGAAGAAGAATCGTCATTCATACTCGTGCTAACATTCCACTCGGACTGAAGATTGCGCAATCGACTCTCAGCGGACATAAGCTCCATCGATGCTATTTCATGATTACGCTGGCAAGCTTGTAGGTTCGACTTTGCATTGCTTTCTTTTGCAGCCTTTTCGTTTAACTGGGACCTGAGCGTATTTATCCCATCATTGTCCGAGTCCAGAGATTTTGACGCCTCCTTTTCTAAACGGTCGATTTCACTCTCGCATTCATTCATTTGAGTTTGCACTGAATCCATAGCTGTTTCGACATCAGGGGTAACTGAATCGTCAGAGAAACATTGTTCCTTTTGTGACAGTACTTGACGTTCGCTCTCAAGAATCGCTTCTCTTCTTTTCATCTCTTCTTTTGCCATCAGAGTTTTCCCCTGCGCTTGTAATTTATCCTTTTCTCTTATTGAAAGCATACCTTCCACCTCCGCGGTTTTCCGCAATAGTTCGCGCTGTTTCAATCGGGCAAGGGAAGCTGATTTCTGCCATATATCTAGTGATACAAGGTATGACAATTCCTCTTTAAGCTTTGCATCAGTAGATTCCAACAAGCCACCGATCGTGTGCTGTCCGTGAAAGATAGTTCTCATTAATGATCCAGTGCTGAAATACTGGTCAAGCAATTCCTGTGTACCTTGGATTGATTGTCGAGTCAGAGCTTTTCCGTCCAATACGAAAGTGAGCGAGGAATTTTTAGCGGATGCGCTTTTGGTTCTCTTTACAAGAAATGGCTTGGTGTTAATGGATCCACGAATTGTAACTTGACTCAAGTCACTGAAGTCATTGACAACGTCTGCGACTCTTCCATCTTGTGTAGGACGTGGGTCTAAAGATCCGGATAGTGCCCAAAGGGGGGCCATCGCCAACGTAGACTTACCTACACCATTACTTCATCAGTGGCAAAACGACGCGGCATAAGATTGAAGACTGAAGAATAACAGCAATAAAAAGTAAATCACCTCACCTATCTGATCCAATATCATCTTTGTTGGTGCCCCTGAGTAGTAAAACCCCACGATTTCTCAGTGGATAGACGACCTCTTGGCGAAACGACCCGAACCCCAGCACAGATACCGACTCTATATCCAACTCGGTTGGAGAATTTACGAAGAGCGAACTATCGCCTTTATTGGTATCGACGTCTTTTGCTTCTCTAAGTAGTATTTCACCAGATTCCAAAAGCCTCTTTGCCATGGTTTCTCCTAACCCGGAACGACTAACTTCACTATCGAGGTATGCCGCAAGAATAGTCTTGGGAGACAGATCTTCTAACTCTATTATTTCTCCACCCCCAGACGATGATATTCCTGCCTGGAATGCCTCCTCAAGTTCCTCTTGTGGTTTGAGGTCCCTAAGTTCGACCGAAATCCCTGACTGTCGAAACTCTTCCAATCTGACTTTAAATGGAGAGTTTTCTACTGTTGCCGCCTGCTCTTTTCCGGAAAGAATCCTGATGTCTTCCAAGTCCTGCGGCTTGATCGTCACGGCAACTTTATCTCCTTTGCGGACGTTTGCTCTATTAAAGTCTAAAAAATGATGCACCGAAGAAACACGGTGATACCTCGGGCCAATATCAATTGGTATTTCTTCGATGCATTGCCAATCTCTTTTGGAATCTACTAGAAGTAGAGACTTGACCTGCCCCGACTCTGAGAAGGATGTTTGATAGGGACTTCCAACATAACGTATTGATGTGCAGGTTGATGACTTCTTTCCAACATTAATCACATGAGGCTTGTGGAAGTGTCCTGAATAAACGTGTTTATTTGCTGGAAAGACCAATGCTGATAATCCATGCTGTGATGGCATGAGATCATTCATCGACGCTCCCTTGACGTCGGCATGGACAAATAATGCAGAGGAAGAGGCTGTTTCGTTCGACGATAATATCGATTTCATCGTCTCCTTGTCGCGTATATGAGGAATGAACAATGCATTCAGAAATTTTGTAGGATGCGATATTATGAGTGGACCAGAATATTGTTTAGGTGGGATAGTCCCACGAACTTCATTTGGCGAATAAATGCGATACGCGTTGCTCAATGGAGTCAAGGCATGCTCAAAGCCTCTCCAATCAATTTGATCATGATTTCCCGGAATCATAATACTTGGAACTTCCCATGTTTCCAGTGCATGCAAAATGGCGTTCAAACAGTCAACTCTGACAAAACCACGGTGATGCCAGAAGTCCCCCAGAAATATTATCCCAGAATTGAAGTGGACCGCAGTATTGTGTACTGTGTCAAGTACCTGGAGGCATGTTGAGAGAGTGGAGGGCATAACGTGTAAGTCAGAGAATATTAGCCAACGATTGTATTGTGAGTGGCAGCTCGTGACTTGATGGAGGGTTTCTAAGGTTGTTTGGTTTTTGGTAGTGATGCATTGTCGTGTGGAATGTTTCTGATGCATTGATTGCAAGATGGCGTCAAGATCTACTATGTTTGCAGATGTTGCCAATGACGACTCAGCATTCCCCAGTGAATCTGCACCTCGAGAATTACGTTGTGATCCTCCATTGATAGGGCGAGCAACTTTATTCCTTTGCAACTGAGATCCCCGCCGTTTCATCAAACTGGAGTCCCTCATTCGGAGGGTATACCATCCGCCCCGTTTCTGTTCTATCACTCCAGCGCTATGTGCTGCACCGTCATCATCCACGACCATCACCTCCTCCCCCACTTGAAAGTGAGGTGGAGGCGACGATGACCATATAACAGTATGAGGCGTACATCGATGAAGCGGGGATGAAGATCGTCGATGGTGGAAGATGCATGAAAATTGAAACGATGTCGCGATATTAATGAATATCATTAATTGTAGCAGACCGAGAAGATTTGAAGAGGGTGCATCATTATATTTGAACAAGCACATCCGTCCGTCAAACTGTCCACTGGCGCAAATTTTCAAGGATTACACTCCTTTAAAATGGCCGATCCGCGCGAGAGGAAGGAAGAGGGACAATGCGGTCCGTGTATTGTATCGGGAGCAATCTCCAGTTATGATGGACTGAGAGAGGTTTGTGTATCGTAGTTACGGATGGGAAAAGGACAGACCAAAATACATAGGAGTACAAAACTCCCCTTGCTTGTTGGTGCCCTTGTCATGTACTCTAAAAAAATGATAGAGTAGGTATCTACCATAGGTAGGGTACGATACTACGATAAGACCTCCTAGAGTAGAGTATTTTTTACGTAGACCTCTTACACAGTTTTTGTTCAGGCTTTTGTGATGTAAGTTTAAGGATGTGAGATGGCAGTTATTGACTACTCTAGGTAGAATCAATAATAAATGTAAATACATCACTGTGGCAATAACAATCAAGACTCAACAGGCGATGGTTGATTAAATTTTATTCCTCTGCCCGTCTAATAAGCTTTCATCAAAGTGTGATTACTTGAGTAATCAGGAACGGTTTTTCCATGTCGGCCACTACATTAACGGCCAAATATGCATGCCCAGTGGGCGTCTCTGACTGTCGACCAGACGTTGGAAATCGCTTCATAACACGGGTGCACTTGCCGGCCCAAGGGTAAATATCCATTTCCTCGGGATTCACAGGCACAGTATTGTAGCTGATTTCAATTGCTGTATTGTTGATGAACATTTCGGCAGCTGACCTCCCCTCACTCATTCCACAGATAATTACAAGTCCCACAGACATTTTTGGAAGGCGAAATACCACCATGCCATCGTTAACACTTTGAGCAGAAATTCCTCCACAAGCATCCAAATGACGGCATATGTCCTTCTCAGGGCGATGTTGAAAGAATGATATGTCGTCTTGGTCGACCATATACCATAGATCGTTAGGCGCATGCCAAACAGTCCAGTTCTGGTAGTGGTCTTTGTACGGATTTAATTCGTCACCTGGGTCCTCAACACTTGCACCCGGTTTACCAAACGTCGGTAATTCAAAGTTGAGGCATTTGGGAGGTTCATCAACAACACAATACTCCGGATCACACAAAATTGGAGCAGGGAGATCGGTCTTCAAAAGAGGTTGGCGCTTAGATGCCGACCATGTATCTCGAGGATCCTTTCCATCATTCATATCCGTCTCGATCAGATCCAGAGCAATCAAAAGTGCTTGGGTGTACACATATGTAAATGCATCAGACGTAATCTGAAAGCCCATAGGGCCAGGATGCTATAAATTTGTAAGATTTTACAGTGAAAAAAGTAAGGTTAGGATGACCACATGCCATGATCACACAAAAGAACGTAATAGGGTATCTCACCCAATTTCTCATCACAACGCCAAGACTGTTTTTGCGCACGTCGTCGGTCTCTCGCTCGCCATACCTCGTCGTGTTGTGGTATCCATCACCTACATAACCCCAACCGAATCTATCAAATGGATCGACCGCCCGATTCCTCTCCGATTCGAAGTCATGACCACCATTCTCAAATGCCGTACGCATGTAGAAGCAGTTAATACAGTATTTAGCGTAGTGTTTCGCCAATTGAGATTCGCCACCGGGGATGTTACCAGCGTTGAATTGGTGAACAGGGGGTTGCTTCGGCAACAATTGCGTCCACCTTACCAAAGCTTCCACCTCCTTTGAGGGTTCACCGAAATAGGTCCAAGACCAATGGACTGAAAGAAGGAAATACGGTAGCAAGTGAGCGGCCACAAATGCTGTATGCACACACCATATCTTCATATTATGTGATCACGTACCTATATCAACATTAGGAGAAACGTTCTGCGTGATGCAAAATCCCTGGTTTTGAAAGCTATCACCGCACCCTCCCCCCTCCCCTGCATTCTGGAACACGAAATTCATCCCCGCAGCCTCCCACACGGGCTGCCAGAGACGCTCCATCTGAGCCTGGTAGCTATCGTAGTGACAATTGTCATGACCCGCCATGACGGAGGATCCGATCGCGCCCACCAGGAACGTCTTTTGTTCATCTGTAACGAGAGCACGGGCAAGAGTATCTACCAGCTTGGCGTTGCGTTCGTGTTTCTCCGGCCAATGCACTTCGTCGAACTCCCAGGGATCGAGCCACGATTTCATCAACATATCGTAAGCCTTATCCTTGCCGAAATAGTACTCCTCGAGCAACGTCAGTACCTTATTGGCCTCCACCCTGGTGGCCTCAAGATGCCCCCGGGTGAAGGCACCGACCTTTGACTTCGACTTCGCTTTCCCCACGTCATACGCATCGATCCCCCCCCCGCCGACCTCTTTCTTCGCCTCCAGCCGTCCAAGATGGAAGACGCCCGCGAGCAGCACCACGAACACGATCGCGAGGCAGACCAAATGTCGCGTTGTGGAGCTCGATCCGTCGGGCGACGACCCCAACAAACTCGAGGACGAAATGTGCGTTTGTCCCCTGTATAATATTCCCTCAATTTTTGCCTTGTAGCGCTTGATTGGGCTCAACGCGTTGTCCCACCTCGAGGCTGATCCCAACGGCCTCGAAAGCCGGCATCTTTCCGGGGATGATAGCCCGATCAGTGAAAGTTCCTCGGCATCGTCCTCCTCTGTGACAGTTGCGAGCTCTACTTCGTCCCCAACCTTTGTTGCCATGGTTGCGCTGTTTGCCTGATACTCGCGCCCAGGCGACGCGAAGCTGGCTTTGACGGACCTGTCGCAGCTAATATCGAATATTGCCGAATATCGGCTTTAACCAGGTAGTTTTCGAAAAATACCCAATAGGCCCAACAGATTTGCGGAAAAATTCCGGCAACTTCCTGGTTAAAGCCGATATTTTGCAATATTCGATATTAGCTGTGACACCATATATTGGGTGGCTGCCGTAATTCAATTTTCGGGGTTTTTGGGCAATCTTTAGCAAAATTTAGCCTAAAAAGGTCTAAATTTAGCGAGTCTAAATCCAAAACAGAGCCTCTTTTTTGCTTCGGAGGTCTAAATAAAGTCGGGTTGGCCGGCCAACCCGACTTTATTTAGACCCCCAGGTCCAAAAGTCTAAATATTTTTTCCGGACCTGAACCTCCCATCATGGACAACGATAGCGCGCACTCCTGGTGCCATCAATTACCAGAAAAATGTCCTCATCGCTATCATTGAGCGGCTTCTCCCCCAGGGCTTAGAGGGCTGGAGGGAGGTCACTCTTTAGTACCAACGACAGACCAACGAAGCGGTTCTTCGCCGTGGGGAGGATGTTCGCGACAATTGGGTCAAAAAACTCTGCAAGAACACGAAGAAGCCAACTGGGAAACCGGGCGAGCTTCGTGACCGCACTTCCGCTGCCTCGGAATTGAGCGTCGCATCCAGGATAAGGCCAATGCCGCAATTTTGGGCATCAATTCGGCAGAGTCCTCTCGTGAGAGCGATGATGGCTCCAAGTCTTTGTACGAAGACAATGTTGACGTCGCAAAAGGTGCCGCAGAAGTAGGTCATGAAGGCGGTCCACCAGCTGATATCCAGTTCAATCCAAACAATCCTGAAAATGAGCTGGATGATGTGGTGGATGATGAGGTGGCAGCAGCAAAC
>JALLAZ010001144.1:0-10058 GCA_036939755.1 Stephanodiscus triporus | reverse complement strand
TCTCTTAAGTAAACTACGATCAATCATACCTCAGCCAATATCGGTCGCCATACCAGCCCCAAGTGGGACTTCCAATTTTTTCGACCTTCCCAACAATAACAATAGTCTCAGCAGGGGGGAAGTGAAATTCTCGACATTCAGGGACCCGATGGTAAATTTACGCCTAACGTACAGTACAGCTGCCGCCAAACGAAACACCCCTCCAGAGAAACGAACAAAAGGAGGGATAGACGAAGACAACGACCGCCCGCCGCCAATCATGTCGCTATCCTACGAGGAGGCCCTCTCCACCCTCCAATCCATGTTCTCCGATCAGGGGTACACCGTTCAGCACCTAGACGCAGTCCTACGTCATCAGGGCGGACACATGGAAAATACCGTGGAGGCATTGCTCATGCACGGGGACGGATCTCCCGACGAGCTGATGAGGAAGCTGTCGAGGACGACCCCGGCTTCCGCTCCCTCCGGCATTGGCGGCATTGGAGGGACCGGCGACGGCGTCGACGCCGATGCGGAATTGGCGAGGCGTCTCGCCGGATCTGGACCGGGGGCGGGGGACGCGGGAGGGGGAGGATCGACGGGCCGACGACGGGGGAGGGGAGCCCCGACCGTCCTGCCGTCAGACTTCCTTCGCATACCCGGGAGGAAGTATCCCGCCGCGTTGTCGTCGTCCTTCCCCTCCCGAGCGACGGCCGACCACCCGATCGCCTCCGCATCGTCGGGGGATGCCGGGGGTCAGATGATGACGGACGAACAGCTCGCTCGGATGTTGCAGGACGAGCTATTCCAGGAGGAACTCAGGAACAATCCCGAATTCTCGCACCTGGCGGGGAGGAGGAATCCGAGGGCTCATCGTTCCCGGGAGGGGGGAGGTGGAGGGCAAACGACCGGCAGGNCGACATCCTGGAGGGACTGTCGAGTGAGTGGTGCCAAAAACACACACACACACACCGTTTTTTTTTTTCCGTCTCGGTTTATATTATTCTCCGTCCCTCGTCATCACTCGTTTTTATTTCGTCCACTTCCGCTCACCGACGGTGTATCCTAAAACGACTTACAACCACCCACGACATTCGTTCCTCCGAAAAATTCTCATCATTTTCGTCGATTGCGATTTAACGCGCCAGAGCTTGGTGATACGGCCAAACGTCGATTTCAGGACCTGGCCGCGAGCTGGAACGATGCCAGTAGAAATTCCAACCAGCCATCGCGGCCCCTGTTCGGTGGTTTCGGCGGCGGCGGCGGCGGCGGGACTCAGGGTAATGCGATCAGGGGGAACGAGCGTAGGGGTTTGCTATCGAGCGATTTGAATATGTTGGAGGAGGAGGAGGATGAAGTCGACTTCGTGGGAGGGGGGGAGGGCGGGAGGGATGTCGAAATGAATAGCGTTTGGAGGGGCGATAAGAAGAAGGATTGATTTCGACTCTCTCCGTTTGATGCGTGTGAAAAAAGAGACGGAGAGTGCTTCGTAAGGAAGGAACTTTCACTTTAGATAGCGTGTGTAATATTTTTAGTATTTACTTAGATATGCGGGACTCTCAAAATACGATACACTGGCATTGATATTCTCGTTTACATAAATTCGAACTTGTGTGTTGAAATAAATAATGCACGTGTGCATTCTTGCCCTTGGTGAGAAGAAAGATAGATACAGGCTTCATAGTCGGAATTGAAGCCAAATGACTTCGTTGAACAATGCCTTGTGAGTTTACTATTAACCTGTCTATGCTTTATGTTTGGCTCCATCAACCCTTCACACAAATATTGCCAGCTGGGTCATATGTTAAAGTATCAACGTCCGCCACGTTGTGACAGAAGTTGTTGGATCTCTTTTTTGCGTTTCTTTTGCAATTCCTCTGCCTTTGGCATCTTATTATGAACTAATTCCGTGATCCCTTTAATTTCTTCCTCCGATTCATCTTCACCAGGTGTGCCCAAATTTTGGAGAGGTTTCCTCTTGAGCACATGAGGCCACACCTTAACGGGATGAAAGTACAGACAGAATGAATGTTGACCCGACTCAAGGAAAACTGTGCATAGTGCGAAAGTATCGAATGAAAGCTATTTACCTTAGGGTACCAGGGACCACTTCTGTCAACAATGTCGTCCAAGGTTCGGTTAGCATTGTCCTTGTCATGCAAAACAGAGAGCTCCACTCCCCATCCCGGAGGAACAACTGCAGTCCCGGGAGCATACCTTATGGAGTATCGACGGAAGATCTTGCTATTGTGTGATGCTTGCTGCATCTTTTCTTTGTCTTTATCATGCTCCTCTGCTGAGTTCTTGCGCGCCATCTTCTCGTATTCATTCATAGTCAGTGTTCGATGAAACACCCACCGATCATGAAATATTACATCGCCTTTCCGTAAATCATATACCACCTTGTTCTTTTCCAGTTTCTCGTACAGGTCGGGAGCACTTGTTTGGATATTGCATGTCCCGCTTCCACTCCGACGTTCGATTAAGTCCGCAGCGGATCGGTACCCTTCTGGTGGGAGAGTGTGGGTGGACCCGGTAACTTGATAGGCTTGATGGCGCCATGACATTCTATGAGATCCAAAAGAAAGTGCGAATGTTGCCACCGGCATGTCTTGTTCCTCCTGTGATGAGGGCCTTGCTGTGAAGTCAGACATGGCAACTTCCGAATCGGCCCCGGCCCACGGCGCCGGCATATCATCTAATGCCACCCACGCATTCACTCCAGGGTCAGAAGCTATACTCGGCCAAAATCCAGTATCGTCGACGTGCCACCCACATGCGTAGTCATCATCATCTTTAGTGAGAAAAATATCTCTGCATATTCGCAAGTTGATTGAATCATCTACGTTGACACCTCCGCCATCGAATTGTTCTCCCTTAGTCCGCTCAGAATTCTTTTTTTGTCTCCTCCTACGATTATGTTGTAGATACTCTTCCCCACCCATGCGCAACTCATCCAGCCTTAACAATGATGCAGCCACTCGTGGTATTTTTGAGTACATCGCCAAGTCACGGAATGAGGATAGTATTGTGTTGTCATCGTCGTCATCAGTGCCAATCTTAGCGTCGCACGTGTCGCCTTTATTTTCGTCCCTAGATATGCAAGCCTTCGGGGGAGGCACGCCCAAGAAGATGGCACCATTCTTGACTAAATGAAATTGCTTCCCCCTCTTTTTCTTCGTATTGCCCTCGTCTTGGCCATCTATTATCATCTGGCTGGCTATATCCAACCTATCCAACAATTTAGGGGAAATTAAATTACGAATGACAATAACACCGTCCTCTTCAAATCTATGCAGCATTTCATCTGAAAGAATGCCACCCGCGCGATAGTTCTTCGAGGAAAGAGAAGTATGGGTATAGATTCTTGTAGGGTATTGGGGCATCTGGTACTCTCCATAGTCGTGTAAATTATTTGAACTTACGTTGCCTCCGATATCGTAAGGATCGTTTTCGTCAACTTCCCGGTCAATATCTGTATGAGAATTCGTTCCGATATTTTGTCCAATTTCGTCATCGCCATTGAGAGAAAGTGGTCCGTTAGAGCGAGTGGCATTGGAAAGTTGTAAAAGTTGATGCACTAAGTTGGCAGTCAGCAATGCCAGCAGAGTGGACAAGACAAGTATTATCATGCGTAGTGATTTCTTCGGCGTTTGCGCGCCGAAATCGGGCACTTCGAATAACTGATCGTCGTCAACTTCATGATATCCGTAATCGGCATCGCCCTCATTGTAAGGATCGGCATTGGAAGCGTCTTCGCTCTCCTCCGATTCGGGGTTGCTACTGGAACTGGAATTGGAATCGTCCTCATCCGATGAGGAGTAATTTTCAATCGAACGCTCGGAATATAACTCTTCCATCATTTCGTCCTCGAAATCATACAAATTGTTCTCGCCCACGATTTCATAATCGTCATGTCCGACGACATGTTGATCTGTCATTGTATTTCTCATTCACTTCATGATGTGGTTGTTGTTGTGCCATCTTTTTTCGCGGGAAGGAGTTTCGCGCGAGCCAAATCGCAATCAAAAGAATGCATGCACTCACAGACTGGTGGGGAGAGAAGCAAGCGTTGAGTTCGAATGATTATGTCTTATGTGCCGGCGCAACATCATTATCATCTTCGTATCTACATCTATCTACTGTGCACTTATCTTTAAAAGAAAAGCACGAAGGTGTCTATTCTCGCGCTAGCTTCCATCCTGGTCAGTGCCAAATCTGATCCCTGCGTAGTTTGCCCAGACGGCGCCACAGCTGGTGATGACTTCACCCCATTCGCCAACTTCGGGGATCCTACGACATGCAGCGAACTGATTGCTACCGCCGATCTTGTTGAAACTGGGACTGAGATGTGCACAGTGTTCGAGGTGGGTGCCATGAGCTGCTGCCCCGCTCCAGTTGAAAACCCGTGCATCATATGCCCGGATGGCACCACTGCTGCCGATGACTTCGTCCCATACGAAAATATGGGTTTCACTATGACTTGTGTCGAGCTCATCGAATTCTACAAGCTCTTTGAATCGGGCTCCAAGCATTGCCAAGGCGGTTACCTTGACGAGGTGTATTGCTGCCCCACTCCAGCTGAGAACCCTTGCATCCTATGCCCAGGGGGCATCACTGTTGGTGATGACGTCGCACCATTAGCCGAACTCGGAAATCCTATGTCGTGTTCGGAGCTCGTTGACTTTGCCGCACTATTTGAATCGAGTTCTGATATGTGCAACCCAGATATTGATGAGGCATATTGTTGTCCCACTGCAGCCGACAACCCCTGCACAATTTGCCCAGATGGCGCCACTGCTGGTGATGATTTTGCCCCGTACTCAAATTCAGTTATGACTTGTAAGGAACTCATTGACTTTGCCAAGAGTTTTGAAACAGGGACCGACATGTGTGAAGTTAGCGAAGCAGATGAGGCAGTCTGTTGCCCCCCCCCAGCTGAGAACCCCTGCATCATATGCCCAGGGGGCATCACTGCTGCTGATGACTTCGCTCCATACGCAAATTACGGCATTCCTATGACGTGTTCGGAGCTCGTTGACTTTGCCGCACTATTTGAATCGAGTTCTGATAAATGCACCCCAGACATTGATGAGGCATATTGTTGTCCCACTGCAGCCGACAATCCCTGCATAATTTGCCCAGATGGCGCCACTGCCGGTGACGATTTTGCCCCGTACGCAAGTATGAGCTCAGATGAAACTTGTAAGGAACTTATTGAATTTACGAAGAATTTTGAAGCAGGGTCTGAATATTGTGAATTGAGTGAAATCGACGAATCATTTTGCTGCCCTACCGAATCAGAGAACCCCTGCATCATTTGTCCAGGTGGCATCACTGCTGGTGATGATTTCGTTGCAGATTTTGGAGGCTTTCGTATGACATGCAAATCACTCGTTGATAGCTTGACCCATTTTGATATAGAGTCTGAGCTTTGTTATCAATTCGCCCCGTCTTACGAGGGAGCTTGTTGTCCCGCTGGAACTGCGGATGCCACTACCGTAATTCCTGTGGAGGAGACCAGCACCGCGGCGACCGCCACTACAGCCTCAGAGGAGGTTGACACAGGGGTCTCAGAAGAAATAACGACAACTGCTTCCACTTTGGGCTCATCGAATCAATCTGTTTCGACCTTGCAAACTGAAGCTAGTCCTTCTGAATTGGACTTAGGAGATCTCACTGCGATGACCCCACCGGCATCCTCCTCGACATCCTCTCCAGTATCTGGATTTGGAGGTTATGCAGTCGTTCCCGTGATTGTTTCGGCTGTATATGTTATTGTTTTTGTGTAAAGTGATACAAACATCTGCTTCAGTGGACAGACCAAAAGCTGTGGTGGGTTCGTTGTTGGGTAAGACTGATTCTTGTGCAATGAATATTAAGGAGGAAGGTTCGCCATTTATGAGAGTATATAAAAAGAAAGCTAAGTTTAAGTCTATAGTTTGTCTTTGCGACATTGTTTGATTGGTTAGCTGTAAAATTGTTGAGGATGTGACTTCCAATGAATGCCCATCCAGACTGGTTTGACAGATTTCTATGACTATGGTCACTTCTCTCAAACGAGTGAAATTTTCCTCAAGGACAAAAGCCTGAACAAAGTTGAGGAGGCACGCCCTGAAAATCCGTCCCATATAGAGAAGCTCGTTGTTGCGACAATCCCAAAACATCTGCTCGTCTTGTATTGCTACGGGATTGCTGCATCATGGCTCTCCGTTGTTCAACAACGCGCTTCCGTTCTTCCAGGCAATATCTGTCACACACTTCAGAAATTTCGACGGTGACTGGACGGGAAGGACTGTATTGGGTCTTCTTTATTATTATGGGAGGTGAGGATTGTGATTTCTCTTGGTCCATATTGTCTTCCATAACGAGAGCTACCAATTTTTGACCTCTCGGTAATAATGATGATTCAATAACTTCTCGCGAGTAAGCGCGTTGCATTCGCCTCGGGTGTAACCCATCTGCATTTTCAATTTCAGCCATTAATGGTTTCCCGTCAATGGAGAGTAGCTCATCCAAAGATACGTGATCGACAATAAGTATCCCATGATCATGGTCCATTTCATGCTGAGCGCAGCGGGCCAACTCTCCGCCTAGCTTGATCTGTTTGGTTAGACCTATATCCTTGTCGTCGAGCGATTCATATTCTATGGTAACCTCTGCATCACGCAATAGAGAGGCACGGAATTCTGGAGGGAGCACCAAACATTGCTCAGTCCACACCATCATATCTGACTCCGAAGAACGATGGATTATGCGTGGATTCACTAGGAATATGCCATTCTCTTCCTGATGATGCGGACTGTTTTGTATTGGCCGCTTCATATAACGATCATAAGTCCCTTCGCCCAAGACTTCTTCTCGCGATACTTCCCCAAATAAAATCTTCGCCCAGCTTTCATCTCGTACATTTCTGATTGACTTCACACTGTTTGCCCCTTTCATATAAATCAAACTAGCGTCCAACCCCTAGGCCTACTGCTCCTTCCTTCCTTGCAGTATTACTAAGTGCAGTGGCAACCAACTGAAGCTGCTCAAGTTGGTTTTTGTTCTGAAACACAGATAATGGTATATTAGCGGCAGGGTGACGCAGAATCGGATCGGGCCACCGTCCCATTGTCAAGACTGGTTCAGAATCGACCAGTCGCGCGCACGCCTCAGACAAAGAAAGGGGTCCGGGCAAAGATGTCCCTTTCCAGTTGGGTAGCGAGGGGTCGTAATAATCCTTGAGATTGGGGTCAAGAATCCCGATATTTATCTGGGTTGCGTCTCGTCGAACCGCATCCGCGTTTGCTTGAAAGGGCTGTACGGACACAGCCGTTGTCAGCAGCATACTGCTCAAGAACTCTCTTCGATGTTCATCGTGGACGGCATTGCCGTCCGCCTTGGGGGTGGAGCCGCGACTGAAGGCGCACGTTTGGACGATGCCTAATACGAGCGCATATGGAGAAATCCACAGTAGGAAGGCACGCTTTAGCATGTCGATCACGGCCTCTGTCGATCAATGCTTGCGATGTGGAGAGCAATTGGGGAGAGAGAGGAGAGTCTCGCTGGGACTTCTTTCGCCGAGCCGCCAGAAAACAATTGGCGGGAAGGACTCTTCCCTGCCTCACATACTTTCCCGCGCCGACGCCATAATATCGTCATTGTGCATGAAAAAACAACACCCAGCCACCCTCCCTCCACCAGAGTTAAACCACCTCCATTTCCACCAGAGATCTCAACCATGTCGTCCACCGATATGGAATCCTTCCTCGAAATCTACAAGCAGATCGAATCCGAGATCATCGCCGACATCCAAAGCCTCCCCGCCCTTTCGGACAATGTGAAGAAGCAGCTCACGGACTACTACTCCGTATGCCTTCCCTACACCGTCCCCGGCGGGAAAATGACGCGCGGCCTCACCGTGATCAAGGGCGTCGAGGTCCTCAAACAGCGCGCGCTGACGGAGAAGGAATACAAGGACGCTGCTATCCTTGGGTGGCAGGTGGAGTGGCTACAGGCCTTCTTCCTCGTGGCAGATGATATCATGGACGGGAGCATCACCCGTCGCGGATCGCCGTGTTGGTACAAGTGTCCGAACGTCACTCAGGACAATGCCATCAACGACGCGCTGATCCTCGAGAATATGATCTACCAAACGCTGAGGAGGCATTTCAAGACTCACCCCTCGTATGTCCAGCTCCTCGAGCTGTTCATCGACACGACGTTTCAGACGGAGGTGGGGCAGCACATCGATACTAACGGTACACCCTACGCGGATGGGGAGAGGGCGCCGTTGGATTTGACTCGGTTCACCCTCGATAGGTACCAGGGATGCGTCCGATACAAGACGTGTTACTACAGCTTTTACCTCTCCTGTGCGTTGGCATTGGCCTACTGCGGGTACGACCCCGAGAGCGAGGAGGGGAAGGTGCTTTACAAAAAGGCGGAAGACGTGTGCATGATCCTCGGGGAGTATTTCCAAATCCAAGACGACGTCCTCGACGCGTTCGCGCCTCCGGAAGTGTTGGGGAAGATCGGCACGGACATTGAGGATGCGAAATGCTCTTGGCTCGTTTGCAAGGCGCTTGAGCTTGTGAATGACGAACAAAGGATGGTGCTGGAAGAGAACTATGGACGGCATGACCCCGTGGGAGTGCAGAAGGTGAAGGATTTATACAAAGATTTGAAGTTGGAAGAGTTGTTCCGCGCTTACGAAGATGAGCGGAAGGAGACTTGCGATGAATTGATTGCGATGATCCGGCCCGAAAATTTCCAGGAGCTGTTTAAGTTTTTGTTGGCAAAGATTTACAAGCGTGAGAAATGAAGAAAACAATGACATCCGGTGGTTAGTTTGCGTAGCTGCTATTGGGACGACTAGTTACAATTGGCTGATAAAGTATTATTAAATTGCTACAGTAGACAACTCTCCATCTTTTTTTCATTAATATATCAATACTTGCAATTCCTCGCTTTTGCTCCTTGCATGCAATATCCAATTTGCGACTTAGCTATGCCGAGATAATTGGTTGGCAGAACAAGATACAGTATGTTTGACTTCAATTGACCACCCCCAAATTGAGTGCATGACTCCTGGTGGGCCAACCAACCTTTTATATGGTTGCAAGGACTACTGATACTGGCCAGGACATAAGAACCACCTAAAGTGCAAAGGTGTAGAGATGCTAAAACTAAAATTTTGGTTTTAGCTCATCAAGTTAGATGTCAAAAATATACTAAGCCTACGTAGAATTAGAACATTTCTTACAGTGGAAGGGGCTGAAGGCAGCACAAACAGTGGTGGACAGGGAGAACACAAGATTGGCAAGCTTAGGAGCCAGGGCACACTGACTTGTGTTATCTGGACAGAGTTGGGAACAACCTGCTGGTCTAAGCATTATGATGCGCGTAAGAGGCACCCGGCTGTCAAGATACACAGTGGAAGGAGTGCAGGCTACATTGGCACAAAAATTTCAAGTCAGCACTAGTCATGCATACTGCTGCATAGCCAACAAGGGGTGAAAAAAACACGGCACTCCTGATGATATCAAATCTCATCAGCATCAGGACCGTCTGGTACTAAAAAGTGCTACAACAACTGTTGCACCGTCAATGTTTGAACGTTGGTCCGGTTGCATTATCAACCATTTGCACTACATACACTGATTAGGCCATCTAGTATTTGTGTCAGCCCATAGTATGAGTTATTGCGCTGGCAATAGGTTGTTTCCAGCCACTTGACAATGGGATGGCATGAAGGGACAGATGGACAGAGTGTAAGTCCTGTCGCACTAAGTAAGTACCTAACAGTGCTTTATTTCCGTACATGGCCATTAAAAAGGTGTTGTGCCTACACCCAACCCCCGCCCTCTAGCTAGCCCTAGATAGGTTTCCTTGAGATGATAATAGAGTTGTCCATCTTGTAACAACTTTTATAGTAGTATGTATGAGTACTCATATTCTGCCCCAACCCCTACCATCCATATCCTTCAGCAATTTGGACTCACTATCACTAAAGCCTTCGCAATTCATATTCGTTACACTCGGCGTAGATTCATCGACCAACCTGCTCTTCCCCCTGATCCTGACCCCTCAGT
>JALLAZ010001143.1:0-10040 GCA_036939755.1 Stephanodiscus triporus | reverse complement strand
AAAACATTCAAATTGAATACATTCGTCTCCATTCTGGTGCCCTATAGTCAACCCCTTTGAGAGAAAATTCTAGTTACTGTTCTGGCAACCAGACCATACTGTGTCAAAGTACACTATTGAAAGATGGTCACAGAAAATAACAAGAACCAGGAGCCACCTTACACAAGTGGGAAGCGCTGGGTGGATGGGGTGGATGGCATAGGGAGAATGTACATATGATCTGGTAGTATGCACACTATCATAGTTTGAGGGTTTGATTGTACCATATGTACGATACACTCTACTTAAATATCACTCTAGAGTATCTAGTTCAATCCAAAACAAATAAGCTCTAGAGGCATTTGAGGTCAAACAGCATGAAGTGAAAAGAGAAAGCATCACAAACAAAAGATGATGCCTAATCAGAATCGACCAGTCTACCCCAATCGTAGGCGTCAGGCACCCAGCCCTTATTGGCACTATCACAATTATAGGGTGTTAGTGTCTTGTCCAAGGACCTATTTTGAGGTCGACGATATCAGGCCCAGTGAGGACGAATTATTGGAGTATACGATCGAGATTTTCGAATCGACCGATGGACTAACAAATGTAACAATTCCAAAAGAGTATTCGCCTGGTAGGGATTTGCTCAGGTTTTTCATTGTGTCGACAAAGGCCTTTTTGAACGTGGAATTTAGTCATGCACTTATGTATGATGCAATTCACAAGCGGATCAATGATTTGGTCAAGGTCTTGAATAAACAGAGGCACCAGAACGAACACAAATTTAGGGTGGGAAATTGTGTGCAAATTAATAATGAAGAGAGTGGATACGTGGTGCGGGTTACCCCGAAGATTGTGTTTTACGTGATGGAGACAGACATTTTCAAAAAAGAACCACGTATTCACAAAATCGGAAACAATAATGGGGTGAGGCCCATGCATCCATACTATGCGGCCGTTCCTGTGGAAGTTGTTAAAAATTGGCGCACATGGGCGAGTGTGACAGAAGAATTCCCTTACAGGGATTAATGTAGTTATCATTGAAATAAAAGTAATAAGCTTTGGTTTAACAAATTATGTCAATGTATTTTTGAGTTATAGTGTGATGTCCTTGATTGCTTATTTTTCGTTGACAATAGGGAACTGATTATGATTATATCATCTTTCCTTATAGATTTAACCTAAAGATGAAAAGGCTTTGAATCAAATCCCGATAACACCCAACAGATCTTGTTTTTCTTTCTCTAGTTGCGATTGGTATATGGTCATTCATCGTCCTCACTGTCGAGAGTGGCGAGCATGGCCGCGAAATGAGGGTTGACGGTGGCAGCAGCGGAGGCTGCGACAATGGCGGAGTGCGCCTTGGCAGAGGACTTCTGCTCCTCGGCCATTTTCTTGCCAAGTTTACAGTCAGATGGCTTGTGGACAGTCCACGCCATGTGGTGGATGCACCAATTAAAGGTGAGCTCTCCATGTTTCTTGGTCTTGGGGTCGCCGTCCTTGGGAGGGACCTTTTTCCATGCTTCATCTTCCTTTTGTTTGCGCTTGTTCGATGTGTCCTTCTTGTTTTTCTTGGCCCATTTCTTACCGCCATCCTTGTCGTCGTTGCCTCCCCCAGCAATCTGAGACAGCTTGGGGTCCAGTTTGAGCTGGCCCTTCAGCTTGTGAATCTCTGCCGCCATGGCGACGATCTTGTTGTCATCAGGGGAGCGGGCGCTCCACTTTTTCTTGTTCACGAGCCAGTCGAACTTGCTCTTGGCCATCTTGCACAGGGCGTCGTGGGTGATGCCTGCGAGCTTGCCATCGAGGTAGTCATTCTCTTGGTTCTCGATGTACTTCTTAAAATTGTAGCAGGGGACCGCGTTGTAAGCGTCGAAGAGGATTTGGATGGGGTCGTCGACTGTCCCACCGCGTGCGATGATTTGTGAGTAATTTTTGTCAAATTCCTTGTGTATCTTGTCAACGTTGCCCTGAACCGTTGCTGCAAACGTCGCTAGGTTGTGCAGGTTCTTGCAAAGAGATTGGGTGGTGGCGACGGAGTCCATTGTTGTCAAATGCATGATGATTTTATACATCAGAGGGGCGTACTCCACGTCATCAAATGTGAACTCGGAGCGGCAGGCCAGCAACTTAGCTTGCGCGGCAGCGGTGAGTGTTTTCATGAGGCAGATTGCCATCATCGTGTTGTTTTGTTTTGCGCGGGTCTGAGCATTTGTCTGCCCAGGCTTGCAAAAATTCTCACACTGCGCCTTGAGTGTTGCCTCGTCAATCTGACCGTACTGCTTGATCAGGTCGATGGTCTTGCCGTCTTTGTTGGTGAAGGAGATAATCCCTTTTGTACCCTGATTCCAGCCTGTGACAGAGCACTTGCATTGAAGAGCTTCAACGAAGACCACAGATTGAGACATAGACATGTTGAAGCCATCGGTAAGTGCCTTGTCGTCAAGTGCCTTGTATCCGTTTTCAAAGATCACACTTCCTTGTTTCATCTTATAATCAATGATGTCCTCCATGCTCAACATGCTAGGTGTGTCCGCAAAAACGACAGGAGCGGGTCCTTGAGGCGCATATGTGGTTCCTTGGGTAGCAGTGTTGGCATTTGCAGCAGCGGCGGCAGCAGCAGCAGCGTTTGCGGCTTGCAGAGTTTGGACTTCACCTTGGAGAGTCTGGATCAGCTGGAGCAGGTCAGCGACGGTGGGTTGTTGAGCCATGGCTTGTGTTTGTCTTCTTGTGGTGACTGGAATGGTGGAAAATGATAGTTGGTGCTACTGGGAGCAATTGATGTGCAACAAATCTTGCGGAGGGAGATACTTCTGGGTGATCAGGACAAAAATATGTTGGCTTGGAAGCTACTGGGAGCTATTTTTTCACAGAGGAAGCATGTTATCTTTCAAAAGAGATGGATCCGGAGACAGGCTAGGGTGGTGATAGAAGGGCGTCCCCTGTTGCACCGCCTGTTGGGCTGTAGATTAATTGATGTAGAAATTGGTTGAAAGTAGAAATTATGATTTAATTTATCGATGAAAAATGGCAAAGCAAACGTTAGTCGTGACAATCAAACAGGTTTCGGAGTTCTTAAGAGTAGTTTCTGAGAAATTCTTCGTAGAACGATGGATGATGTACTAATTCCTAAGATGGAATGACACGTGGTATTATGTGGAATGTGTCTTGGTCCTAAAAGTGGGACTGAAAGGACAGGTAGATAAAAGCTAGGTTGCATATTCCTGTTTTCAGGAATTTATTTTTTGGATCAAAAAAACCATTCCTGACAGGATTCCTGAGGATTTCTTTTTTTTCCTGTGTTTTCCGGAGGAATTTTTCACAGGAATGTGTTTTTGGAGGGGTCACAGGAATTCCGGTTTTTTTCCGATTTTACAGGAATTTTTCGCAGGAATTTCTGTGGGCAGGAATTCCTGTATTTACTCAGGATTCTGGAGGATTCTGGAGGATTCCTGTTCCCGCCGAAATCTGTCTGGCTCAGGCCAGCGACTAAAGAAGGCACTTTGTAAAGTAAAATATGGACTAAAATAGACATTTTTAACCTCTCTCCTGAACAGGACTTGACCATGGTGTCCGCTGCCCCCGTCCTCTGCTGGCGCCTCCAGCAGGCCTGAAGGGGAGGGCTGCTGAAGAGGCAGATACGGTACTGGAAGAGGAGGCTGTGTTGATGGCGGAAGCGCTGGCTGATGTCGCGTTGGTGACGACAATTGCAATGGCAGATGCAGACAACAGCAGACAACAAACAACAATCAACAACAGGCTAGGGGCAAAGCCGTGTCTGGCAATGGCAATGACAGAGGGTGGCATCGTGGTGGTAGTGGCAGCATCAGAGGCAGTGGCGGCGCCAGCAGCGGCTTGGCATTGTGGCGGGGGGCAGCAGCGGCAACAAAGATAGTGACAGAGGAGGCAGTGGCAGAGGTGGCGGCTGCACAGCAGCACCATCGGTGTCATGGCGGCGGAGGTGGCGGCAGACTCGGCGGCAGAGGCAATGGTGGCAACAGCAGTGGCGGCGGCAACAAAGGGAGCGGGGGCAACAGAGGCAGCGGCTGGGACGATGGCGACAGAGGAGGCAGTGGCAGAGGCGGCGGCTGCACGGCAGTAGCAGCGGTGTCATGGCGGTGGCGGCGGCAGAGGCACGGCGACAACCGCAGTGGCGGCAACGAAGGGAGCGGGGGCAACAGAGGGAGCGCGGGGGCAACAGCATGGCATGTGATGTTGTATTGTATTGTAGTCTAGAGAGGAGGCTTAGGATTGTTCTTTTTCAAGTCCTACATAGCTTCCTACGGCTACATATGTAGGCCCGGTACAGACCGGATTTCTGAGGAGGTAAAAAGAAGTTACGGCGGAACAGGAATCGTGATTCCTGTGGAAAAAGTGCCACAGGAACGGAAAACACTGGAATCCGGAGGATTCCTGCAGGAATATGCAACCTAGGATAAAAGTAAGTACTTTGAGTACCTATGTAGATCTGATTTCGTAACAAACAGAGACTGTCAAGTTCAATGTCGGAGGGAGGCACTTCCTGGTATCACGTGCTCTCATCGACGGCCATTCCAAGATGGTGCTCGGAAAACTTGTGTCCGACAACTGGAACGACAATTAGGACAAGGCCGTTTTCATTGATAGGAGCAGTGATCTGTTTGCGAACGTGCTGGAATATCTCCGCTGTGGAAGGTGAGCTGATTTCCTTTTCATTGAAAGTAAACATCCATGTGTGCTCTTATCCTTAGATCAACGCACTCATGGATTATGCTACTACTTAATGAATCATGGCAGCATTGAACTTCCTGTTACTATCCCGTGCTCCATGTTCGACCGAGAACTTGATTACTATGGCATAACGTCGTTTAAAGACCGCATTACTGATCAAGGGTCTCTTGCCAGAACCTCAACATCGTTTGTTAAAGACTTTGAAAAAGCCAAGAAGAAGTTTGAGATGTATCTCCTCGCGATTGAATGTTACAACCAGTTCACTCACAATGCAGCTACTAGTGTTAGAGTTAGCATTCCCAAGGGTCACAAGCTCTTCGATGATAAGAGGCCTGATATGGACTCCGAAGAACTCAAGTTGCTTGACAAGTACCTTCATGCGTATTTTGGTTTAAAGCTGGTAAATACCAATGCCTATGGGCCGCCCAACCTGGGTGGAGGAATTTTCTGGGTTTGCGAGAAAAGTTAAGAGCATGCACCCTCAAATCATTATTTCAATTCAGCATGACGATGAATTGATAGTGTTAGACCTACGATCAGTTCCTATTTGGAGTGATCAATGATGGCGACGTAAAAAAATGCTGATTAGTGCCTACGTACATATTAATTTCATTCACCACCATCGATGTTGTTTTTTTGCTATTATTGTTCCTATGTTCGGTTCCTTCGAGCTGGACAATCAACATAACTCACTTGATGATTGGTATGGCCAAGAGCAATGCCTCAAGTAGCTTAAGTGTCAATATTTCTGGAACCAAAAATATTGGATCCATCATGAGGTGATCAAATGTGTTATGAGTCTCGTCATGTCTAATTATGTTTCAAAAAGAGTGTCTATTGGACAAGTTTTGCATTATAATAGGAAGACAAATGACAAGTGCATGTTGGAATGCTCTCTAGTGGATAGACCTCTCATCGTGGAGCGATTTCGTTAAGCACTCTATGATGTCGAATAATTCAGCGATCTTCTCCTCATTGGCGTAAATTTTCTTAACACGGGAAAAATATTCATTCATCTACGTACGATACCCACTTTAATTCCCATTGCCGCATCTCTCCCACGCAACACAATGTAGAAGTGCCATCTCAAACATAACAATATCCGCTAACCACCCCCCGTGTCGCTGCTGTTGTCGTCGCCCACCACTGATGCCCGCCTTCGTTGCCCAGCGTCGATCTGATAGTGGATAGGAGGTGGAGAGTGGAAGAGAGAGGGTGATGTCGTAGTGCGAGTCGACAACGATGGATTCGTCACGCGGGCCGATGGATTTCTTTCCCTGGAAGGGCTGTTCAAATGCTTCGATAAAGCCAGTTGAGAGGGCTGTTCAAATACTTCCATAAAGCCAGTCGAGAATTGAATATTATACGCCAATGCTGGTATTTTCTCATGAAGCTTAATTGGGCGATTTCTAGGCTTCCTCCCTCACTCTAGAGAAGCAAAAAAGTCATCTAAATCATCTCCTTCATCTTCCGGAGTCTTATCTTCCATTTCCCGGGACTGCTCAGACGCCGTCGCCGCACCTAATGCGGCTTTCGACGATGTTCTTGACTCCTCCAAAGTTTCATCGGTGGGCTCCACGGGAACGGTTCCATTCCGATCCCCATTTTTCTTCGACTTCGTTTTGTAATCGACTTGCGCAGGTTGCACGCCGATGACGGTCCCACAGGGTAGCTCTGCGCCATTCATCTAACGGTCCTCATCAAAATCATAAGAGTCGCACGGGGCCACACGAAAGAAAGTAATATCAATCCACAAGGGCAACGTTGGAAGAAGCAAAACGCGATTTTCCGGCCTTGGGATGTAGAAATGAATCAAATGCCCGGATTTCCCAACGAAAACAATGACAACATGTACGACAACACACACAAAAGGCTCCTCCGATATCGGATTATGAAGGGCCGTCATCGAAAATAGAAAAAAAGTCTCTCACCTGCGCGCAGACGGCCCCGACTAGGTCCGCCCCGTCGTCCACGCGGCGCCTCACACGATGCTCCTCAACGGCGTCGCGTCCGAACACGATCAGCCCGTCCCCCTTTAGCTCGCCCGTCGATCGGCATCGGTACATGGTGACGCGATCCAACCTCCCGTAAGCGCCGAAGAGGGAACGGAGGGTGCGTTCCGTCGTCGATCCGTCCGCCGGGAGGTTGGTGAGGTACAACGACGTCCGCGACGGTCCGTCCGCGTCCTTTCCCTCGATCGCGGACGACGTACCGCCGCCGCCGTCCAGATGCTGAGCCTCCCTCGCCCGCGCGGCACGACGCTGTTCCCTCGTCCCGATGCCCCCGCCTCCGTCGTTCGCGATGCCGCGCGTTTCCCGCCGTCGCTCCCTCTCCTCCAATCGCATGCGCAGCTCCCGCCGTTGCCTGTCCTGCAATTCCTTTTGCAGCTGCAATCGTTCCTCGTAATCCGTCATTCGATCCATGCACTCGACGTGCCTCCGCAGCTCCCCCTCCTCGCGCCTCATTACGTATTCGAGATTCTTAAGTCGGTAGGCGCCCAGCCTCAGGCGCTCTCGTTCGAAGTGCTCCCGTCGGAGTCCGGCGTGATCGACATCGTGGGGGATCGACATGTCGAGGATGACGTCGACGTCGCCCGATCGCATCGGCGCCGCGCCCTCGTCCTCCTTTCGAAAGCGCATGGCTATCGCTCGCGCCCTTTCCACGGCGGCGGAGGCGTCCCCGCCGCCCTCCGGCACCGGCGGTCGTGATGGAACGTCGTGAATTTGCATCGACGACGAGTACGAGGAGGAGGGGGCCGATGCGACGAGGCGGGAGGTGGGAGTCGCCAACGACGGAACGACCGCGGCGGACGGCATCCCCGCCTCCGGGGGAGGCGAGTCGTGCCACAGTCGTCGTCGTCGTCGCATTCCTTGCGTCGTGGATTCGGAAGGCGCCGGGGGGGGGAGGAATTCGGACGTCGGGGGCGACGACCACGGCGATTGCCCGGACGGTCGGGCCGCGTTGCCGCCGCCGCCGTCGTCGTCGTCGTCGTCGCCGCCGCGATGGCAACGACGGCCGTCGTGGTGATCGTCGACGACGACATCGTCGTCCCTCCCCGCTGAGGCAGACACGAACGACGTCGTGGTCGTAGTTGTCGCTCCTCCCGACGCCAAAAGATCGCCGCCGTGATACTTCGAGTCCGCGCCATCGCGACCGGCGGGGGGGATGAATCCAAGACCGATCGTCTCCTCCTCCATCGTCACTACTTTACCTCACATTCATTACTGGGCGAAAAAAGTGTGAGTGAAAAAGGCAAAAAAAGCTCCGCGACGGGGAATCGAACCCCGGTCTCCCGCGTGACAGGCGGGGATACTAGCCACTATACTATCGCGGAAAATCGCTGTGAACGATGCCGGACTTGAACCGACGACTTTCGGATTTGGAATCCGATGCTCTACCAACTGAGCTAATCATCCACTGTGTGTTGAGATGAAAGATATTTGTTTATAATTTGTGTAGTTAGCATGATGACAAAATAATATTCTTGGTTGCAAGGATGAGCAGTTAAAATCAATTCATTCAACCCGGCATGATGAAACTCAGTAACCAATAAACCAAAGCACAAAGCATATGCTATGGGAAGTGCATAGTGGTGCTTATCAATGCCACCAGTCACCAATCACCTACCAAAGCATGTGATTTGATGAGGATCAGCATGTGGTGTTTCATTTTCATACTCCAGTCTCTAGTCATAGCTACCCATGACCATTGGGTGATCCTAGCACAGAAAGCAGCAAGAAAAATCAGAGAAAGCATCCTCACACATTTACGGTGCTCACTCCTGAAAACTCAGTATGCTGCTGCATCTTGCATTTCGTGCAACTTGCAACTGCATCTCCCAATTCCCAATTTTACATTGGCAGTGGGTGGGCAACACATAAAAATTGTACCTCATGGAAGGCACAATCTTACAATATTCAACATTGTTTGCTACTGCTAGAGATTGACCCAACTCATTGTCCAATCTTGTTGTACTCTCTCTTCCGCTTGCTTGCTCCTTTGTTCCTCTGCCCACATCCATCCAAGGGCACATGGCATCTGTAATCTGTGTTGATCCTGGGGGTGGTTTGCTTTAGGCTGAAGGCATTGGACCTCTTGCAACAATGATGCAAAAATTTGATGACTTCCATCGTCCCACATGAACTTCATACATGACCATCGTCATCATTTCAGCCGTTTCCGATAGGTGGCAGCAAGAAATAGTGTTGACACCAAAAACATCATTATTTATATGGTGCCACTTTTTTGTTGCTTGTTGCTTTGCAGTCATCATGTGGGGCAGCAGACCTCATGTGGTTTTTAAATGCAGAATCAAGGATATTGTCTCTGTACTCTCATTTGCTGCAACAGCTGTGAGTGGAAGTGGTGTTGGTGTCCGTTACAGTTACCAGGAGGGAAGCACAATGATATTTGTCAATTTCACTGAATTCACAACGATTTGACCCTGATTCAAAAAGCATTACAAATTAAAGTGCACTCTGTGGGTATTGTAATAAAACTTTAATCTTAGTAACAGTAAGAGCAGGTGGGGGGCGATGATGATGACACTTCCGTCTCTCTCGACATTGTAAGCATTTTAATTCGATAACACAAAGTATTTAAGGCAGGCAAGGACACCCATCCCCCTCCCAAGACTCATCACGTCACGCCGTCTACTTTCCATCAAGTGGGGGGGGGTTGCAGAGCCGCAATCAGAGCGCGGGCATGACGAACAAAACAAAATTCTGATGACACGTCCGACGCCACCAATACCCAACCATACCAGCCCCTTCCTGGCGTTGGATCAGCGCGTGCAAGCACAGTGACATCAGATATGTCATAATTGAGGTGTCCCTCCTTTGCCATGGCGTTGCTACGTTTTGTTAAGGCTACAGACCTCAGCGCATCAAATTTTGACAAAATAAACCAATGCGCCAACACAATGCGCAGGCCTGCACAGACTCCCCCAATGCACCAATCAACGCACCACTTCCGTGCAGCCATCTATAACTAGATGGCCAACATCCCATGCAAGCGCATTGCTGTGGCTGTGGGGGGGTTCTTCTGTTTTCATTATTTATTTTTGTTTATTTTTTAATTCATCATGCTAACCACCACCCTCCTTCATCCAATGTCCTCTCAACCTCCACAACAGGCCGGTTTATGATTGCATCATGGGCAAGGAGGAGGTTTTACTTGGGGTTACAATCAACAGAGTAAGGGGGAGGATGGCACCAGACTAGGCAACCTCACAACAACCAGAAATGATCTCGCAAATTAAAATTTTATGTAGATATTCGTTCTGGATCTCAGCTACAGTTTACTGGATCTAAGATACGTATGGTTTTCTTAGAAATTTTTAAATTTTA
>JALLAZ010001142.1:0-10022 GCA_036939755.1 Stephanodiscus triporus | reverse complement strand
CAAGGAGTGAAGGGCTGATGAGCTAGAATGACAGGCCCACGGCATGCCCATGCCGCGGATAATTTTTGGCATACTCCCATTTGTTATACTTATACAAACTCCATTCTTCATTCAATGGCAATCATTGTAATAACCTTCAAACATCAATAGCGGTCAATACTTTAGATCCTCTTTGCCTCCATCCTCATCCTTGTCTTTGTCGCCTGCCCCATTGTCTACTTCCATTTTTTTGGGAGTAAGGGGAGCAAGCGGCGTCACGACCAGCGCCGCCACCACCACCACCACCGGGTAAGACTGATGCACTGCTGCCTCCCCCCCCCCTCCTCCCCCTCCCCCTCTGTTGTTGTTGTTATTGTTGTTGTTGTTGTTAATGTTGTTGTAGTTGCTGCTGCCATTGGGATTCTCGATCCAAATGTTATTCCATCCCTGAAAGATGTTCCCATGATGGGCAGACGTTTCCTTGATGTATATCCCCTTGCCGTACGGTACAGTTGATGCTGCAACAATGTCAGTAATGCATACCAGTTGTGGATCAAGCATCGTAGCTCCCGTCGATCGAACAACGTTGCCATCTTCCTCATTGTCATCCGATTGTCGTCCCTCGTTGCGTACAACAACAGGGGGGAGCATACCAGGTGACGACGACGACGTCGTTGAAAGCTGCAGTCATCCAAATTGTCCGACTCGTTTGAGTCCGATGAGTCAGGATTGTGATCATTGTTTGTGCGCCACCACTTGATTTTTGATGCCGGTGGCGGATGCAGATGTGGAGGCGGGATTCCCAGCCATGGCATTGCATCGCGTAAATTTTTGGTGAGAAGGGCTGCTCTTGTGCGTGACTGGAAGGCACATCAAAAATGTAATCCCCAAACCAAAATGGGGACTCCCCGAATCGGAGTCCCAGAAGCGGTTCGAGGTTTGTTTTAATTTGGGGACCAACATACATAGAGTGGGCTTCACAAAAAAAAGGATTCATATGTAGGATTTTTACTTTTTACCTAGCCAGTACTGTGCGCTCACTAATCAGGACTCTTTTGGAACGGCACGACCATTTGCATGCCGTGCTCTCACCATGGTAAAATTTCCAATGAAAGAGGGTGACAATGACCTCCCTCAATGAGTTCATTTCTTTGAGTCTTGACTATCCTAAGGGCTCAATCGCTTTAAATATCCTAGGTCAAAACCACCGGATATGCCCCAGATGAAGCTGCAGGCACCGTTGCCTGCAACCGCGTCATTGTCATCAATGCGCTGTGTGTTTAGTAGTATAATTAATAGTAATAAAGATATTTTTTTCTAGTTTTAATGACATAGACTTGTTGTGTAGCATGTTGGATGATTATTGTGTGCCTCCGTGCCGGGGGTGGGGCACCTTGGCGGCCGTGGGACGACGGCGGCCGCCATGGTCAGGGGGTTTTTTTTACCTAGCTTTTACCTAGGTACATTGTGTGTCAGATGTCCCACAACCCCAAAACCACCCAAAAACCAGCCGGCATCCCACTTCATATCTCCGTCAATAGGAATAGGCAGATTGGGACGGTTCAAGCAACAGTCCTCTTTGCATACATGGTGGGAAGACGTATGCACTGTCTAACCATTTATTTCCTCTGTCTTGGGGTTGGCAGTGCATCAAAATCAAGAAAAAATCAAGGAAAAATTGGCCAGTAAAGCAGTTGATTTGCTGGAGCTCAGGCTGTGTCCCACCAATTTTGGAAAACGGGGTACCATTTTGAAGCTCTCAGTATTCCTGACTTCTAAGCATATCTCTCATTTTTCTTGATAGGGACAATTTAGGGTGTTTACATGGACCTCTAAGTACGTGGCTCATAGGGACTCCATTGGGAACCTATGATCTGACCAACAAGGAGATATGGTTTTGCACTGCCATATCTTAGGCCTCCAAAGCTGACTTTATGGTGGGACATGGTTCTGTGGGAATATGGAAGAATTTACATGGATATTGACTATGCACCTACTTACTGCAAACTCAAAGCAAGGAATTTTATTGCAGTGTCTATAAGGGGATGTGCAAAAGGAAAGTCTCGGTCCAGGAAAGAGCAACTAAATACAATCAATATTTGGCTTGTCATGTTTTATGCAACAAAGGTCAACTTTTCAATATGATGAACATGACTCACTATTCAGTGTCAGAGGTTTCAGGCTAGAAAGCAATGAGCAAGAATCTAATTGGTGACAGCAAGCCCAGGACTGTTTCCTGTCTTCGACGCAAGTATTTCAATGATCTGTTATGAACATTACTCCTATTAGTAAGCAGAGGTGAGAGGATACCCATTTTGGATAGTAGCAAGTAAATCAGCTTGTTGAATTCGTGATTCGTGTGGTGGGTGAGTAGTGAGAGGGCTTCTTTAACATTATCTCCGCTCTTCTCAATGATTTGATTTCACATCAGCCACAAAACTAGAACACAAAGTTGTTATCAAAAATACAATAAAAGTAGACAGACTCTATAGATGTAGTAGTGTTATCAAGGTTCGACGGACAAAAATTGGGTTGGTTTCTGTCATGATTGAAGAATCTCCAAAGTGTTGGGTGGATGCTTGAGATTCAACAGCGCGAGGGCAATTATTTCAAACTCCTTCATTTCATCCTTCACCTGCTTCTTCCGACTGCGTTCTTTGTGAAGCATGTCGAGTATCTCCTTTTGCTTTGGGTGAAGCATTTGAAACTTTTGCGCGTGCGATTTTACTTGTGATCGGGACCGACTTGGGACATCAAGTGCAATATCTTTCCATCGTCCCCATCCATGATGAACGCATGCCTGTTGAATATTAGGTAAGATGAAAAAGGGTATTTTGTGGAATAAAATGCTAATACTCTCTAGACCACGACCCACCTTCTCGAATAATTCATGCTCGTGCGTCGACCACGTTCCACTGGCCATTTCCTCCGTTTCAAATGAGAATAATGCCCATGTTGTTGGTTTGGGTATCGCAACGATGGGGAGTTTTACTCTTGTGGTATGGTATCTGTCGGTCTCCATCACATCGTAGTGTTTTTACTCATGACCATCCTCTGACAAGAGTAATGTTTTTGGCATGTTTAAACGTCCCAGCACAAGACAAAACGGCTCGGCTTTTTTATTTTTGAAATAAACGGAAGATGGCAGGGAACAGGAGGGCAGCGAACGCAGGAAAGGAAGCAGCGACGAAGGCAAAGGAGCATGGCAAAATAGAAGCCGCTAGCTTCCGAGTCCCTCGAAAGACTACAAAGGCCAAGGCGCATGGAACAACCGAAGATGCTAGCTTAAGAGTTCCTCGCAAGCAGACCGCCTTCAACTCCGATGGGGCTCATCTTTACTTGACGGGGCGCAATACTTCCGTCGCCGATGGGAGTCAGTTCGGAGCCCACGGAGCACACCGGAACAAAGGAAAGCTCCAGCCGAAATCACCTTTGGGGACAAACATGTCGCTTAGCAGGCGTCTGAGTCGTAAAATTATTCAAGGCTCTCCTCTTCGCTCGCCAATGTGAGTAGTCCTTCTCTTAAAAGCATTGCGCAGTCGACGTTTTTAGTCGCGCTGGAGTCTAATCGATTCGTGTCTTCTCTCCTCCCATTCCCATCAGCACTGCATCCAAGCTCGACTTCACGAGCACCACCCAAGCAAAACTGACGATGGATTAGGGCAATGAAGAGCGAGATTGTGTAGGGTAGTTTTAGAGACTCTTAATTCACAACATTAAACTCTTCTTTACTAGGTCGTAACATCCCCACATTAACACTTCAACCTCATCAAAACTCGGCATTACCAGGGTAACGAGGGAAGGCGATGGCATCACGGATATTCTCAATCCCACACACGTAGGTGACAAGACGCTCGAATCCTTGGTGCCAAAATGCATCATAAAACAGCAATTAGAAACGCAAACTTGGTTGAATTGGACAAGGTAACAGATACGAGTCTACTGCATTTGATTTAATGTGATTTCTGGTTGCTCACCAAGTCCATATCCCGCATGTGGGACGGATCCGAACCGACGAAGGTCTAGGTACCACCAGTAGTCGTCGATGTTAAGATTCAGCTCCTTCATCTTCTCCACGAGGACATCCAATCGCTCCTCCTGGATGAAATAGGTTGGACAGAGAGAGACAGCATGAGGTGCTGCAAACACGTCACGAGTATCAAGGACAAACTCAAAATCATTCCTGAACGGGACTTACCCTCTGACTACCACCCACGAGCTCACCAACTCCGGGCACGAGCAGGTCCATCGCATTAACCGTCTCCCCGCCATCGTCGTCGTTGTCTCGCATGTAAAACGCCTTGATCTTCTTTGGGTAGTTGTAAACGAAGACGGCGCTCTCGAACTTCTTCTCCGCCAGCCACCGCTCGTGCTCCGTGGCCAGGTCGGTACCGAACTCCACCTCCGGGAACTGCCACTTGGACGGGTCCTTCCCTATCTCCTCCCTCAGGTACGCGATCGCGTCCCTGTACGGTAGCCGCACGAACGGCGTGTTCACGAGCTTCTCCAATCGTCCCCGCAGGCCCTTGTCGAAGAAATTCGCGAAGAACGTCAGGTCCTCGTCGCACTCCTCCAGCGCCTTCCCCACGACGTACTTGAGCATCCCCTCGGCGTTGTCCATCGCGGACGTTAGGTCCGCGAAGGCCATCTCCGGCTCGACCATCCAGAATTCCGCGAGGTGACGCGCGGTCTGGGAGTTCTCGGCCCGGAACGTCGGCCCGAAGGTGTAAACGTCCCCCAGGGCGCACGCGTACGCCTCCCCGCCGAGCTGTCCGGACACGGTGAGGAACGCCGCCTTCCCGAAGAAATCGCGGGAGTGGTCGACACCGGGGAGCGTAAGGCCGGTTTCGGCGTCTTTCGCGCGAGGCAGGGACGCGACGTCGTCGACGTCCAGGGTCGTGACGCGGAACATCTCCCCCGCCCCCTCGCAGTCGGACGCGGTGATGAGCGGCGTCTGCACGTATCGGAATCCCCCGGACTGGAAGTACGCGTGTATCGCCCCCGCGAGGGTCGAGCGAACGCGCGCCACGGCCGCTATGGTGTTCGTCCTCGGACGGAGGTGGGCGATGGTGCGGAGGTACTCTAGGGAGTGACGCTTCTTCGCGAGGGGGTAGGTTTCTCCGGGGCACTGGCCGACGATGCGCAGGGACGTGGCGGACATCTCGAAGGATTGCTTCCCCCCCTGGGATACCACGATCTTGCCGACTGCGTGGACGGAGGATCCGGTTGTCAGCTTGTCGATTTCTGGGGGGGATACGTGGAAAGTCACGCGGCGGACGCGTATTATCGCCACAATACGAAAACGAGCAAGCGAGATGCGGTGAGGGGGGCGCGCGGTGTACGTCCGTTTCGAGGCATGCAAGACAGCGACCAAAAACTACGAACGACGCCACACCGCCTCGAAAAAACTCACCCATCATCGTGGCCTCGTCGACTACGTCGAAAGGCAACACGCACTGTATGCCGCCCATGCTCGAGCCGTCGTTCACCTCCACGAACGCGAGGGTCTTCTGTTTGCGCACGGTCCTGACCCACCCCTTGACGGACACGACCTCGTCGGACACGGTCGCCGACGCGGTCTTGACCCTGCGAGGGGACGACGACGAAGACGGCGGCGGCGGCGGCGGCGGGACGACGGCGACGACGACGGTCCCGTCCGCGTCCTCGGCGGGACCGCCGACCCCGACGACCCCGACGCCCCCGACGCCGGCCCTAGTCCAGCTGCCCCTCCTCGCGGCGATCCTCGGGACGATCGCGCCGCCTCCTCCTCCCTCGCCGCGACGGTCGGGTAGGACGAAGGAGGCCGCCGACGCGCGCCGCGTCGCGTGCCAACGCGACGGTCCGACCGACGCCGCCTCGACGACGACGACGACGCCCCCCGCTGCGCGGCACGCGACGGCCGACGACGACGACGACGACGACGACGCGGCGATCGCCGCCGCGAGGCGGCAAGCGCGGGACGCCATCCTCTTCGCGGACCGATTGTCGTTCTTCTTGTCGTTGTCGTTCTTCGACGATCGTGACGTCGTCATCGTCCTTTGTTGCTGGGCCGACGCCTGAACGGGGGCCGACGCGACGCCGAATTACGCGTGCGTGTGGGGATAAAAAAAAAAAATATGGTCGGTTGGTGAAAAGGACTGTGTAGTGTGACGCAGGCTTCGCTAAGTGAGAGTTGAGGGTTTTGGCGATCGAAGCTCCATCCCGCCAAATCCCGCTTCACGAAAAAAACAACACGAACCCTAAAGTCGAAAAGTTTACAGCCAGAGCTAAGACGATGACGACGACGACCGCCTTCACATCCCCCCCCGCCTCCGCCGCCTCCACCGTCGCCGCCGACGCCACACCAACTATGACGACGACGACGACGGAGACGACGATGATCAAGGGCATCGCCGGCCGCACCGACTATTCCACGTGGGACAAGCGCGCGGCCGAACTGTCCCGTCGGGTCGAGGAGGACGACGAGGCCGATCGCAGGGCCGGCGACACCGCGCTCGGACTCGACGGCCGACACGCCTCGTCGGCGGCCGAGGCCGAGGAGCGAGCGAAGGCGAGGGACGTCCGGAAGGCGAGGAGGGTCCTCGATTCGTATCGCAGGAGGGAGGAGGGGGTCGCCGAGGAGCTGAGGGGATTGCTCGGGCCTGTCGTCGTCGACGACGACGACGACGACGACGACGACGCCCGCGGCCGCGACCAGAACGATCGCGGCGGCGAATCTACGGGGGAGGTCGAGGTCAGGTACGTCACCCGCGACATGTTCCGCGCGGGGAAGCGGGTGCTGCGCATCTCCGACACGAGGGGACCTGGCAGGATCGTGCTGACCCAGGACCTGTCCAACCTGGAGAGCGTCGCGCCGACGAATGCCCCGGTAAAGCCCAAATCCTACGCGGACGACGCCGAGAACGACGAGATGCCCTCGGAGGACGACAAGAAGCCCAGGATCGTGCACGGCATAATCAAGCTGGTCCTTTGCAACATCCACGATTGCACCGTGGTCATCAGGTGCAAGATAATCACGGGCGTCGTGGAGGCGTTGCACTGCACGGGCTTGACGATCATCGCGGTCGGGGACGACGCCACGGTCGTCACGGTCCAGGCCGATCTATGCGACGGCCTCGACCTGCAATTCCGCGATTCGCCGTCGGGGAAGAACGTGCCGCGACTCGTACGGGATACCAATTCCGGTCCGACCACGACGCTCTACTGGGGACAGGACGGGGAGGACAAGATTTACCACGCGGGGGTGTCGAACATGCGCGTTTCGACCTACCGCGACGGGTACGTCGACCTCGAGACGACCGGTGCGATCGATTACGTCGCGCTCGGCGCGGCGCCCGTGGGGAACGCGTCTCGCGAGGAGGTGCAGTTCGTAACTAGCGTCGTCGACGGCGAGTTCGTGACCGAGAGGGTGCTATCGTCGACCGAAACGAGGGGGACGAAGGCGGGAGCGAGGCCAATGACGGAACGGGACCTATGCCTCCTGGAGGAGAAGAAGGGTAAGATACACGAGGCGCTTGATGGGGCGTTGAAGGGAGCGATTCGGATCGAGGGGGGGGCGTCGTCCGACGGGGGGGCTGCCGGCGACGACGCCAACGATGCCGACGAAGTTGGTGACGCCGCGGCGTTGGTCGCCTCGAGGGACGAACCCGCCGATGACGGCAAAGACGACGACGACGAGGTCGTCGAGGAGGTCTACGCGTCGAAGACTAGGGAGGAGATCGATGCCATAATCGAATGCATCGAAGATCAGAAGGCGAAGGGCAACGAGGCGTTCGCCGTGGGCGAGTACGCGCAGGCATTGCTATTTTACACCATTGCGCTTGATAATGCCGCGAAGCTTCCGGACGCGACTTCCGTGAACGAGGCACTGTCGTCAACGAGCAGCGGTGGAGGTCGGATCGGGTCGTCGTCGCCATCTTCCGCCTCCTCCAAGGTCGAGCAATTATTTCCGAGGCACATCGTGCTGTCTAATCGATCGGCGTGCTTCTTGAAGTTGGGCCATCACGAGAAGGCACTGAAGGACGGGACGGATGCGGAGAGGCTGGATCCGACGTACGTCAAGGGAATTTTCCGAAAGGGGCTGGCGTTGCACGCTATGGGGAGGTACGATGAGGCCATCGCTTCGTTGGCATCGGCACAGAGGATAGAGCCGAAAAACAAGCAGATCAAGCAAGCACTCGGATTCGCTGAGATGAGGATGAACAAGGAGATGCAAAAGAGAATGCAGGGGTAGAAGACAGGGAAAACAGAGTATAATGCACGTGAATTATAAGTGATAAAACTCCGCTACCAAAACAGCGACAGCCATTGAGCAAGAATCGTATAGTCCCAACAACACCGCCAACGAGCTAGATGCTAACATGCGACGGTAGAAGTCGCTCTTCAGGCAGCGCAATATGCTGATCGTCTTCAACGGTCTTAGTTCCACCACTGGAAAATAGTGGACGATGTGTTCGGAGATTTGGAGGGCGTTCTTTTCAGTATTTTTTAACCTGCCCAATATTTCTGTATCAATCTGAATTATTTGGATTGAGGAGGACAGTCAATTTTGATTGAGTCTTCTGGGCAGCTTACAGTAAACGACGAACAGAAATATTTGTCAACAATTGCTGTGACAACAAAACACTCATCTGTGCAGCATATAACTTTTGGCTGATATTCATGCTATTCTGTCTGAACCACTTGCTTCATTCTGCAGCGCATAGAAACCTTCATGGGATACTTCTGCAGTGATTGGATTTTCCGTTTTTTCTTGCAAGTTTGCAACTATTGATACATTATGATTTCGCAGGCGTGATTTCAAAGAGATGGAGATCCTGCTCGCCATCTCCCTCCACAGCAATTATCCGCCAAGCTACACACTCAACACCCCAACCTCTTTGCACGATTTGTTCCAACAACTCTTCCATGCCAATGAACACTCCCATCCTATTTCTGCGTTGGTAAGTGAATAAAATGATGGTTTTTTCTTGTGTTGAAATAATGTCGTTATCACCGAAAACAATGGATCAATGAGCTTCCGCATCCACATACAATCACACGCAACAATGACATCAAAGGCAGAAGAAGTTGTGTGAGGTAGCTGCTCCGCGATGGGTTCTAACCAATCAAGAACTGCGGCCTGGGCCCATCCATCTTCAATGCGAGAGCATTCGTGAGATCCAAGAAAAAAGTCGAGGTGCTTCCCACGAGCATTGTCTTTGTTCACGCGGTGCTCATTACGCTTTAAATTTGGTCCAATGCTGTGCTCAACGAGAACTTGAAGATCTGTAAGCAAAACGTTGCCCCCGACGGCGGCAAGGCATGCACCAACGATGCCAACACCCGCCCCAACTTCCAGAATTGTTAGATCCTTACTCGCCAATCTCGTTTGCCAATATTCCATTCTTTTGTTCTTCATGCACGTGAATGCTTCTATCATCAATCTCGTGCCTGGCCAAGGCTGGAACCCAGTCTTGGCCTCAAGATAAAAACCCTTTTCGAAAAAGAAGGGATCGCTCATGTTTTCATTGTCAGCATTGTCAGCGCTGGGTAATGCCACCGGTTCCGATGGGAGTAGGACACCGGAGGATTTGTCTTGGCAGTTGAAACTCAGTTTCACATAATGATGCCTAGTGGGCAGTGTAATGTGGAATGTGATTGGGCTGCAATGATGAAAGTCGTCATCATCGGATTCGTCAGTTCCATAGACGGGGGTCCATTCCTCTTCACATTTCAATTTGGAATTAATGGGAACATAGCACAACGGATCGGGTGTGAATTTTGAATGAACCATGATGAATGATGATGTGGAGCTTCCGAATCATAATCTTTTGCAAAAATGGGGTTACGACCGCGCAAGCTACGGGTGGGATTTTTTGGTCTGTCACCGTCACAGGTCTCTTGTGCGTACGAGTGTGCTACCGGAGGGAAAAGTGCTCGTAGGGATTTTTAGCTCACAAGCAACCTCCCAAAAAAAAGCACATTGGGTGATGCCGTATCGTACTCCTAATTCTTTTTTGGTTTTTGTGAGCGAGGCCAGATTTTTTCTGGCGTCGCTAAAT
>JALLAZ010001141.1:0-10052 GCA_036939755.1 Stephanodiscus triporus | reverse complement strand
TGGGGTGCGCTGCGTTGATAGGGAGGCATCTCCCCTGGGATATTTGGGAAAGAATCGGGTCTTCATAGCTCTTGTCGCTGATCGATTGAGTCTCGAGAGACAACAATGTTGAAGAGCGGGTTGACGAACCTGAAGAGGGGTTGGAAGGGGGAGGACGTCTCTTCTGTTTCCAGCTCTACATACATATCGTATCTACGCGTTACTCTACACTTTATTTTTTGGTGTGATTGATTGACATAGGAACCCTGTATGGTAGTGTTATTTGGCGGGAAAAAGGGCTCGTTTTAATTTATGTGGAACTCTGTAGTTTGTTTTTTTCATCCGTCATCGCCGCCGGCCGGGCCGGCGCCTCGGTCGTCCATTCCGTCGTTCGTCGTCATCGCCACACACAAACATTCATTGCCCAGCCAGCCTGCCGCGTCGGATCCACGATGCGCATCGCCCCCGCCGCCGCCTACTACGCCGCCACGATGCTGTCCTCCTCCTCCTCCGTCTCCTCGGCGGGGGGGGGGTTCGGGCTATCGGGGGCGGCGAGGCGGGGGATCGCGGTCGTCGCGGCCTTCTCCTCCCCCCACGCCGCCCGCGTCGACATCCCGCGACGACGATCGTCGCTTGCGCGGGGGGGGGGATGGCGACTGCGGCTCCGGACTCCGTCGTCGTCGCCTTCTTCGACTTCGATGATGATGTCCATGACGACCTCCTCGTCCTCCTCCTCGTCGTCCCCCGTCGACGACGACCACGACGACGACGACACGATCCCGACCCCCCCGTCGCCGTCGCCGTCGTCGCCGTCGTGGCCGACGTCTCGCGTCCGATCGACCTTCGTCGATTACTTCTCCTCCCATCCCGTTCGGCCGCACGTACCCTTCCCCTCCTCGCCGTGCGTGCCGCTGTCCGATCCGACCCTCCTCTTCGCCAACAGCGGCATGAATCAGTTCAAGCCGATATTCCTGGGAAGGGCCGTCCCCGGCACCGACCTCGCCGCATTGTCCACGGCTTGCAATTCCCAGAAGTGCATAAGGGCGGGGGGGAAGCACAACGACCTCGACGACGTCGGGAGGGACACCTACCACCACACGTTCTTCGAGATGCTCGGATCGTGGAGCTTCAACGGGTCGTACTTCAAGGCGGAGGCGATCGACATGGCGTACGACCTCCTGGTTAACGTATACGGGATAGATCCGGGGAGGCTTTACGCGACGTACTTCGCCGGGGACGAGGATTTGGGACTGGCGGCGGACGAGGAGGCGAGGGAGTGCTGGACGAGGTACTTGCCGGAGGGGAGGGTCATCGGATGCTCCGCCAAGGATAACTTCTGGGAGGTGAGTGAGGAGATGAAGTGGGCGAGCCCCGATGTTTTCTTATCCCATTCTCCGTCCACTCCTCGACGGAGGATTGTGCGTCCCCCCCCGATTCGAATTCGACCCACTCACGAGGCGTGCGCATGTATCTCCGATGTGTTTCGTCTTTTTCTCTCTTCCGAAAAGATGGGTGACACCGGTCCCTGCGGTCCGTGCTCGGAGATACACTACGATCGCATCGGCGATCGGGACGCGTCGTCCCTCGTGAACGCAGACGATCCGGACGTCATCGAGATATGGAACCTCGTCTTCATACAGTTCAATCGAGACGAGACGTCGAAGCTGGCGTCCCTGCCCGCTCGTCACGTCGACACCGGGATGGGACTCGAGCGACTTTGCTCGCTCCTGCAGGGACGTCGATCGAACTACGACATCGACGTCTTCGCGCCGCTTTTCGGGGCAATATCGAGTATGTCCCCGGTCGGGCCGTACGGCGGACTCGTGGGGGACGACGATTCGACGCTCAGGGACACCGCGTACCGGGCCGTGGCCGACCACGCCCGCACTTTGACGTTCGCGCTCGCGGACGGTGCAGTGCCAGACAACGAGGGGAGGGGATACGTGCTTAGGAGGATACTGAGGAGGGCGACGAGGTACGGACAGCAGATACTGAAGTGCGAGCCCGGATTCTTCGCCAAGTTGGTCCCCGGTACGTATATTTTTCGACGACAGGAGGAAAAAAAAAACCATTGAACAGTGAACACGGATGGACCTGATGTATTGTGGACAGAGTGACGCGTGCTCATTTTTACCCCTGCTCTCACTTTATGATCCGAAATTCCCTCCCCCTCCCCCCTCACCTACAGTCGTCGTGGAAACCTTTGGAGAGGCATACCCGGAACTTGTTAAGAATCAAGCGAACATCATCGATATCGTCATGGAGGAGGAGCAGTCCTTCTCGACGATGCTCGACAGGGGGATTAGGTACTTCGAAGACGAAATCAAAGGCGAGAAAGACGGTGAGGAGTCCAAGAAGGTGGTGTCCGCCGACAAGGCCTTCTTTCTTTACGACACCCTCGGCTTTCCCATCGACCTGACGGAATTGATGGCGCAGGAGGCAGGCATGACCATCGACATGGTTGGCTTCGCGGCCGAGATGGAGGCCCAGAAGCGGCGGTCGAGAGAGGCGCGGCTGGCGGCCAGGGGCATGGGGGGGAAGCGGCTGGAGCTCATCGCCGAACAGACGTCGTGGCTTGCCGACGGGGGGATCCCTGCCACCGACGATTCGTCGAAGTACTCTTGGGACGTGGAGTTGGATGCGGTTGTGAGGGCGATATTCACGCCGGACGGATTTGTCAAGGATGGTGAAGTTGCCAAAGAGGGGGATGCCGTCGGTTTGATATTGGACAAATCGTCCTTCTACGCCGAGGCTGGCGGTCAGGATGCTGATCTCGGCACGATCGCCTTCGAGGGGGGGGGAGAGCTCATCGTGAGTGACGTGCAGACCTACGGTGGATACTCACTCCACTCGGGGGTGATTTCTGGCGGATCCATTTCCCCCGGCTCCGGAGTTAAATGCAAGGTGGATTACTCGCGCCGGAGAGACGTGGCGCCCAACCATTCCATGACGCACGTCCTCAACTCCGCGTTGCGCGAGGTCCTTGGGGAGGGGTGCGACCAGCGAGGCAGCCAGTGCAACGACGAGAAGCTCCGATTCGATTTCAGTCACAAGTCTGCCATGAGCCCCGCCCAACTTCGCGCCACAGAGGATTTCGTCAGGGACGTCATCTCAAAAAGCCTCCCCGTCACCTCCAACGTGATGCCGCTAGCCGACGCGAAGGCCATCCCCGGCGTACGGGCTATGTTTGGCGAGGTCTACCCCGATCCTGTCCGCGTTGTGAAGGTGGGCGACGACTGCTCCGTGGAATTTTGCGGCGGCACGCACGTTTCGAATACTGCCGAGGCGGAGGCATTCGTCCTTACAGAGGAGACGTCGGTTGCCAAGGGCATTCGGCGCATTACCGCCCTGACTCGGGATTCTGCCAAGAAGGCCATGGAACAGGGTGAGATGCTTTTTTGAACGAGTCTCGTTCGTTATCAATCTGTTAGCTATCTGACGCCATTTGCGTTACTGCATCGAAGGCTCAAAATTCGAAGGCAGGACCGCCATCCTGGAATCCCTCGTCGCCGATGACACACCCACGCTAGACAAGGAGGCGGGCGCTCTTCGGAAGGAGCTGGACGCCGCGGAGCTCTCCGCTGCGCTGAAATCAGAACTCCGCGCTCGTATCGAATCGGTCCAAAAGAAGGGCATCGAGGCAAAGAAACGACTGCTCGCCCAGAGGGTGGACAAGTGCCTGAACGGGGTCAAGGACGAGGTCGAGTCGGCGTTGTCGAGCGGAAAGAGGTCGTTGGTGCTCAATTTGGACATCGGCGCCGATTCCAAGGCGTCGCAGAAGGTCATCAAGGAAGTACAAAAAATCGCCCCGGAATTGGCGTTCATGGGAATCAGCGAAGAAGATGCGGGCAGTGGGGGCAAGGTGTTATGCTTTGCAGTCGTACCTGATGCCCTGATGAAGGAGACGGGATTGAAGGCCGACGAGTGGTTGAAGGATGTTTTGGATTCGGTGGGTGGGAGCGGTGGGGGCAAGGCGAGTAGTGCCATGGGACAGGTACCCCAATGTGATGACGTTGGCGTGGTAATTGCAAAGGCTGAAAGTTTTGTTAAAGACGCTGTAGCGGTAGTATGACTGCGTCCATTAAGCCATCTATGTTGAGCTCAAACGACTTAGACAGAATCTTCTTTCTAATAGATTACTTTTCATTTCTGTAACGTTTCACCCCCATTGAACCGAGTGGATGCAAGTCCTCTACGTCTGTGATTTGCCCTTCTGTTCTCGCTATATTCCATGAGAAACTCTGCCCATTCCTATAGTTAGCTCCTTTTGGCATACACTGAAAGACAGAGTTGCTACCTGCAGTTTACAAATACTCTGCATTTCCGTGCCTTTTTTCACTTTTTAGCGCATGTATCGTAGTGCGAGATATTTGTAGTTGAAAAATACTACTTACCGCTCCAACGATATTCCAATTTCACGCGCAGCCGTCAATCATGCGATCGACTTCCAACAGGCATCCCAAGTCCTCCACGACGAGCGCACGTTCCTTCGCGCCGCCGACCTCCCTGTCCACCTCGTGCAATTCTGAAATGATGGCATAATCGTCGGACGCCGCGCGCAAGCCGTATCGCTTGACACAGTCGACCTCCTCGTCCACCGCGAGGAGGTGCATCATTAACTCGTCGTCGTCGTCGTCGTCGTCGTGGCGGCGGTCATCCCGCGCGCCCTGACGCGCTCCCGCGAGTGCTCCCCTCGCGTAGGCATCGTGCAGCGCGACTGCCCCCCGCGCTGGCGCGCCGTCCGCCTCCATGTCCGTGTGCAGGAGATCGAGGAATATCTCCCTCTCGTCCCTCAGGCACGGCGCCGTGCAAACGTCATCGCGTCGTCGTACGCCGGCGAGGGCGAATTCTAGATCTACCGCGAGGAGCTCGTCCAGGAGGATGCGCTCGTGGGGCGGGGGCGCACGGGAGTCGACGAAGTCGTCCACGGCCAGGAGATCGAGGAGAAGATAAGCAGACGGGTCCGCTGTCGGGGAGAGGAAACGGTGGCGATCGCTCGTGAAGGGGTCGTGAAGATGATGGAGCGTGGCCGCCATGGTAGCCATGCTTTGGGGTTGGTGGATGTTGTCGCGTCTACTCATGTGTAGATGATGGAGGAACAACAACAACCCACCGCGCCAAAATAATAAATCCTTGCCACGTATGCACTCATGACTAAAATGTTTGACCCGCGACAGAATAAAAAATATCACTCCCCCCTCTGAGACTCAAGTGAGACATGTGGCTGTGTACTTCTGTCTAGAGTAGTAGCTACCATGCTCTACGTAGGACCACTACACTAACACATAGGAGTACTCTATTAAATAGAGTGTAGGAGTAGTAATTAATACCGACCGCTTTCTCACAACATTGGCCACGTCAGTCTGATCAGCATTCGGCGAGATATCTCGAATGATACACAGACAGACGATCCGGATACAACCCTCCCTCCGACAGAGCAGTGTTGCTCGTTTTGTCGCACAAAATCACGCGATCATTCTCTCATATTATCGTTGGCCACCAGAAAATACTCTACTACGTAAAGGACAAAGGAGACAAACATGTCGATCAATATCGGTATCAACGGTTTCGGGCGCATCGGGCGGTGAGTTTCTCCCTTCTTCGATCATTTTTAGGATCCATTCCCGCTACGGACGGATAGGAGACATTCGTCTTCTTTTTGTTTTTGGGCGAAGGAGGACGGAGAGGAAGAATGCCGGCGGCGTCGAATCTCATGTATGAATATAATTTTACGCCTCCGGGACGTTTGCGGTTTCATAGTTAGTTCTTATCCAAGTGACGTGACGCACTGGTCGGTGGACGTGGTTGGGTGAGGAGAAGCCTCGTCGGTCGGGGGGAAACGGAAGGAACTGCTCGAAGCGATGCATCGCTATACCTGAAGATCCGAAATTGACGTTCGCTCTCGGGATGAACTTATTGTAACATGGAGAGATTTGACAGTGAAGCGAGAACCGCACTAACTATGATTATTTTTCGACCACGAAGAGAGGAATATGTGTCGTGAATGAGAAGTTGGAGAATTTTAGATGCATCCTCCGGTTGCTCGGATGAATATGATATTGATCGACTCGACAAAAATCGGACTCTTCGCTCACTCGTACCTTCTCTCTATATATATATACATCTTCAATCTGCTTCCACTTTTATCAATGTGACCCTCCGAAAACGCCAGTCTGGTTATGCGTGCGGCGGCGAAGAAGTCCAACATTAACATCGTTGCTGTCAATGATCCCTTCATCCCCGTCAATTACAGTGAGTTCTGAAATATATATATCATGATATTCAATGACATAGTTGTCGTCTCAAGCATATTCCTCTGTTATTCGGTATCTTCTCTCAATTTCACCCGACCAAATACTTCTCTTCACGCGCCATATCACACACGCAACAACAACAATACCAACAGTGGAGTACATGTACAAATACGACACCGTTCACGGCCGGGCCGGGCAGACTGTAACACACGACATGGAATCCAAGACCCTCACCATCGATGGCAAGTCCGTCAAGGTCTTTGGCGAGATGGACCCGTCTAAGATCGCTTGGGGGTCCGCGGGGGCCGATTACGTCATCGAATCCACCGGCGTCTTCACCACTATCGAGAAGGCGGGCATGCACATGAAGGGCGGGGCGAAGAAGGTCGTCATCTCGGCGCCGTCTGCCGACGCTCCCATGTTCGTCGTGGGCGTGAATCACTCCAAGTACGTCTCGTCCATGGACGTTGTTTCGAACGCGAGCTGCACCACCAACTGCCTCGCCCCGCTCGCGAAGGTCGTGAACGACGAATTCGGGATCAAGGAGGCGCTCATGACGACCGTCCACGCCGTCACTGCCACCCAGCAGACCGTTGACGGCCCCTCCCAGAAGGATTGGCGCGGAGGACGTGCGGCGTGCTACAACATCATCCCGAGCTCAACGGGCGCGGCCAAGGCTGTGGGGAAGGTCATTCCGGAGCTCAGCGGCAAGCTAACGGGGATGGCGTTCCGCGTGCCCACGGCGAACGTGTCGGTGGTCGACCTTACGGCCGTCCTCGATAAGGGGGCAAGCTACGAGGACATATGTGCCAAGATCAAGGAGGCGAGTGAGGGATCCATGGCAGGCATACTCGGGTTTCAGGATGAGGATGTTGTGTCGAGTGACTTCATCGGAGATTCCCGCTCCAGCATCTTTGATAAGAAGGCGGGCATTGCTCTTACCAACAACTTCGTGAAGCTCGTATCGTGGTACGATAACGAGGCAGGGTGAGTCTTCGAGTTTATTGCGTACCTTCTCTTGTTCGACCTGCTCAGTCTAGTATTAATGACACTTCCCATCATATTTCTGTGTCTCAAAAATATAGATATTCCAACCGCGTACTTGATTTGATCACTCACATGGAGAGTCAGAAGTAGGTAGATCAATGGATGGTTTTTCCAGAAGGTGGAAAATCACACTGTTCCTTTAATTTCGGCACGTGCTGACGATGTCACTTAGGGAGGAAGAGGAAAAACTACAATAGAACTATGGCATAGTAAACGTTACCTCATGACATTGTTACCCTCGCGCTGCTTCCTCACTTCTTTCTTCAGTCTATCCCTGGTCACAGCGTCAGATGACTTCCTCTCTTCTGCAGAGCGCATTTCCTAGAAAGCAACACTATTTGGTTTTTATTGCGGTGTTATTGACAACAGGCTTAAATGATTTCGATATTAATTTTCAACGCGCCATTCCACTGATTTACTTGAGTCGAATTGGATTAAGTGCGTCATGTGGGTGGATGACCGTCGGACTGTTCCCCATTCCATCCATGCTGGGAGACCAAGTCACTACACATCATAGACATGAAACAATTGCGTTGCTTGCCATCCCGCTCCATCGTTGGGAATGTAGTTCATGACCAAAACTCCATCCGAATGTAAATGAAAGTAGGGACAATCGTGATCCGACGAGCACTGAGAATGGGACATGGGATGTTTCAGGTCGACGGGTGCCGATTCCCACAGGACCATGCCGGTAGTGTCGTCTGTAACCACCATCGTGGCATCGACTCGGAGCGAAAAGTGAATATCAGTGTGCGATTCTGTATTTTCAAATAGAACCTTGGTTTCTCCTTGTGCGGCCGTGTCTGTCCATACGACATCGCCTGATTCGGTAACACCAAAGCGATACTGATTCTCAGAGTAAGGCCTCGAACAAATAAACTGACCAGGATAGAGCTTATTAAAGTTGATCGTTGGATCGGCTAGGTTCATCTGTTCATTGTCAAATCGATCTGGTAAGCAGCCCAACTCGATGGGGATTGTGGGCGTGGGTGCTTGCGTCGTCGGTTGTGGAGTAGGCCACTTCGTGGGGGTATTTACACTTCCTTCGGCGAATGTTAGCGTCTCCACCTCCATATCGCACCATACACGGGTTAGAATCCCAGGTAAATCAGCCTCAGCCATCTCCTCATCGGTTCCGCCCGTTCCGAACCAGACATTGTTATTCTTCGTGTAGCAGCCCTTGCTGGGGAAATTACCGGAGTAGAAGTATCCGCCTGTGTCCAGACTCAGAAACTTATTTTTGCATTGTTCCATGGAGAGACAAACCGTGGCGATATTCTCGAAGAGAATTCTCTCGCCGGGTATTTCTTTCGCAGAGGCTCGTAAAAGTTTGGACTCGGTCGATCCGCTATTGAGGCAGACTGCCGAAAGAGGCAGCCAAAGAGATGATTTGGTAAGCATGATTGAGCATATGGTCTATGGTAATACCATAAATCGTAGGAGTATGATATGTTGTTATGGTGCTGTGCATGCAATGGCATCTGATGATAGATGATGATGTATGATTCTCTGATGAGAGGGTGTCGTTGGTTTTAAAGGGCATTCAAAAAAAGTTGTCCGCTTGTTTGTTAAAACACGAAAGCTCTTTTTAGAGTTCCTTCGTAAGCACATAATATTATGACATCAAAAAACCAAATGATATCTACTTACTCTCTAGAGTACACTCTACTCTACAAACTCTAGAGTACGAGTACTCTCTCGAGAGTATCGTAGAGTACACCTTAAGGAGTTGGAGTAGGTAGATCACAGCGTAGGAATAAATAGTTTATTTCTACTGGGAAAACAGAACAATCCCTCAAGAAAGAACAATGAACAATAATAGAGAAATAATAGAATAAAAAATACAATGACATAGAGTAGTACCTAGTACGATAAACGCCGGCTGCGCCCGCCCCCAACAACCCCCTCAGATAAGAAGAAAATAAATGATGATTGCGCGCGACGATAGTCCGAGGAAAACGACGAAGACGACGACGACGGATGACCCGCAATCGTCGTCGTCGTCGTCGTCTTCCGTCGACGTGGACCTGCCGTCGCTCTGCGACGACGCCCTCCATCGCATTCTGTCCTACGCCGACCTGCCGTCCCTCGTGCGCGTGGCGATGGGCACCTGTCGTGGATTGCGCCGTCGATTGCGCCCCCGCGACGACGACGACGACGACGACTGCGACGACGACGATCGCCGCCGCGTCATCCGCGGTCGTCGTCCGGACGTCTGGCGCGCCGCGTTCGAGGGTCACAACCTCGCGCCGCACGACGACGACGGCCACGACGACGACGTCGACTACCTCGACGCCCTCCGGCTGCGGCTGTCGCTGTGGTCCTGCCTCCGCGGCGGGCGGCGATCGTCGGACATCTCCTCGACGACCACGACCACGACTACGACCACGACGGGCGGCGAATTGTCGCGAATGCGGTCGCGTCCCTCCCCGTCGGATCGGTCGTTCCGCTTCAGGCCGCTCGTGCCGCAGGACGCGACTAGATACTTGGACGACGACGACGACGACGACGATGACGACAACATCAGGCCCGGGGGGTGGCACGACGATGATCCCCCCCCCGTCGAATTCGCGTGCGATTCATTCTCCCTGACCTCGCCCGGCGTCGGGGCGGAGTACGTCCTCCTCGATCCGTTCTCGGGGTCGATCAAGGTTTACGACAGCGTGCTGGACGACGCGCGCGCGCGCGCGGCGTCGGACGATGAAGACGAAGACGAAGACGAAGACGACGAGGGTGGGAGGGCGGACCGTCGGAGGAGGAGGAGGAGGAGGA
>JALLAZ010001140.1:0-10060 GCA_036939755.1 Stephanodiscus triporus | reverse complement strand
ACGTCAAGGCCTTCCCGCCAAATATAAAACACGACGTTTTAGAATACAGTCTTAGTTTTACCCCACAGAAGTACTCTAAGTTGTACGATAGAGGTCGTGAGGACTATGCAGGAGTAGATACCGCATCTGTTCTACCTACGTAGGAGTAAGAAATAATAGCTGACGCAGCACGAGGGAAACGGAAGAACAAAGCCATGAGTGGCCATGTGTTGGTCCGATCCCAGTAACGTTTGTTGTTTGTTCATTTTATTATATTTCCATCATCTCAACGTCGGTCGGTGTGCTTTTGACAAAACACCACCCAAGTTTACACTCACAACAAGCTGCAGTTTGATGATATAAAACACTCGCCGCGAATCTTCTCGTACCATGAAGTTCCTCTGCATCAGTGCGATTCTGGCAACTTCTCCTTTATCGACGAAATGTTTTGCGTTCACATTTCCCGAATCGCCCATGCAATCATCTTCACGTTGTGAACTATCAGCCACATCATTGCTATCATCCCTTGTCAAAGATTCAGAAAAAATGGCTTCACAATCGAAGCAACTGCAGTTCACCGACGAGAAGGAACTGCAAGGGTACATCTCCCAAACTAGCACCAACGAGGAAGTGAACCGCCAGAGGAGTTATCTTGACGACGGGTTCGTCTTTGGCCTCAACGGTTCAGGACTGGAGCGTCCCAAGGGAAAGGATGCAAATATAGTTGTCGAGGGAGACTCGCTCGAGACGACGCCGCAGCAGGTGGGCATCGTCTCTGCCACATTCGCGGGTCATGCATTCTTCGCGGCCAATGCGATACACAACCTCCTCCTTCAGATGGATGGCAACGTCGAGTTGACCGCTATGACTTCCATCGCCACCGTGATCGCCAGCTGGATATTAGCCGACTTCGGAAGCGGCGTCTTCCACTGGTCCGTGGACAACTACGGCAACGGACGCACCCCGGTGATGGGAAATATCATCGCCGCATTCCAGGGACATCATTCGGCGCCGTGGACCATCACCTACCGCGGGTTTTGCAATAATGTTTGGAAGCTGTGCATCCCGTTCGGTGTGCCGACGGTCGCCGCAATTACTCTCATCGCTGGTCCGGAGAATCCGACGAGTGAGTTCCACCTACATGCATATCGGCACCGTCCAATCTGGGGTGTTTTCCTTTTCGTTCATTGGATTCCGTGTCTTACTGTTGCATAACTCCGCTTCTCAAATATTCACAGTCTCCTTATTCTTCGCGATCTTCTGCGCCATTGAAATATTATCGCAGGAACTCCACAAATGGTCGCACATGACAAAGAGCGAGGTTCCGAGTTGGGTTAATACGCTGCAGGACCTGGGCGTCAGCATTGGTCGCGTGCCGCACGCGCAACATCACCTTGCGCCATATGATGGAAATTACTGCATCGTGTCCGGACTGTGTAACGAGACCTTGGACAGGAGCGGTTTTTTCCGGTGGATGGAACATCGGGTGTACGAGTTGAATGGTGTGGAAAGCAATGCATGGAAGTTGGATCCTAAGTTGAGAGAGAGGACTTTGCGAGGAAATTATCGATTATTGGAGTAAATTTCTAAGACGCTTTGTAATCTTGTCTTGAACTACAATTACCACGGTCTTCGTTTTTGCGGCGTCAAAAAAAAATCTCCTATTTTCTTACCGCTAGGTTCTCAGCACCTTTCTCGCAGCTTCATGTGTACTCGGCCACATCGGAAAAGATGGTTAAAAACACATTGGAAGTGATACTTCTGTAATTGAACTCAATCAGAGCTGTCGCGCGAGAATACATCACCCCCCACTTTGCAGTCGTTGAGTATAACGAGATGTGAAGGCGGCAGGTGATGCCGTATCAGAGAGAGCAATAGACAACAACTTATAACATTACACTACCAATCGTGAAAATTTTCGCCACACTCCACGAGTTTGTTGTTTCCAGCATTCCAATTTAGTGTTCACGATTAAATTTGACCACCCCCTCCTAGTTTCCTCGCCATCCTTCCATTAATGAATTCGTTCGTATCCAACCATTTACAAACCGTAGCATTCACACATGCCGCCTCCTTCCCGCTCAAGCTATCTCCGGGTTTTCCGGTGATGCACTTTTCGAACGCCTTATCGGTCAGCGTGTTGATGACGGTTTGTACCATCATTTGCTGTCTCAGGGCCAATGAGAACTGCTGCATGTCGCCCAGTCCAGTGGCGGATGTCATGAGGGTATCGTCGCCGACCGAGGAGGCGAAGTTGGTATCGGCGGAGAATGACGAAAGATCATCACTTGTGAAGTCTTTTGAGTCTTGGGATTTAGCCTCAGATCCGCGAGACCAAAATGGCATGGTGATAGTGATATTGGAGATATCAAGATGAAAATAAAGGGATGATAGTAGGTTTTCCCTCCCGGCCAATGCAAGCGCTGTTCTCAATAACGACCTGCTGTTCTGGAGTTGTGGTTCTGCGGAGACACATGAAACCGCCGTCTGTCGTAGCTAACTCTCGACCTCGACCGGACAAAGAGATAGAGTAACAATCATGAAGATCCCCCAAGCCCTCCTCCTCTATGCTGCCGACTCTGTTTCGCAGACTTGGGCATTTCGCGCTACGATCTCATCAGTAGCACGACGATCATCATTCACAGCTGGTTTTCTATCAACTCAAGACCGCGACGATGGCTGCGCCGTCTCTACCAGCGCTTTATCAGAAGTCCCTCTAAAGCGACGAGACTTTGTGTTGCAATTGCTGGGAGAAACAACTCTCATCTCAGCAGCTTCCGTAGCCTCATTTCCATCCATCACAAATGCTGAAGATGATATTATTTATAAGCGTGGCGCAGAAGGAGATCTAACGAGCCAGCTATTCAACCCCGATGGCTCCCTTCGCAACTCAAGTATGGTGGTGGAAGCTCAAGAAAAGGCGGTTGACTTGTCGTTTTCGATTCCATCCTATACAGATGGGATCAACATCAACATTGCTGTGGATGGGGTGCAGCCAACCTCTTCGGTTACGGATGCAGCAACCAGCCTGAAAGCTTCATACAATCTCCCTCTGAAATGGAATCTAAATAAATCACCTCAACTTCCACTTTACTACGACTCATCGGAGGGAAAAAATGGCAAAGCATGCAACCGTATCACTGTCTACTCGATATCAACGAATGATCTTGATATGACCACTTTGGAGAAAGCTTCGAAGACTGGGGTTGCGAAATCGCTCTTCATGGATCATATTTCCAACAACTACTTTGACAAAGGGGTGCAAAAGGCAGATCTGATCAGCGGGCGGACGGTGCGCAAGCCCATAGAAAGCCTTAAAGAAAAGGGACAGTTGGACGAACAGATTTATTATGAATTCGACCTTGCTTTTGCACCCGCTCAATGCCCAGGTTATATGGAGGGAAATAAAGAGAACTTGGGACTTGGTTTCTGCCCGTACGACAGTATATTCTTGGTATCGGCGACAGTGTTAAAAAATAATGACGGGGATAAGAGTGGGACTCTCATGTGTTGTGTCGTTGAGTGCAATAAAGATGAGTGGAAGATGGCCAACTCTGACTTGCGGCGGATCCGCAGCAGCTTCAAGGTGACATACATGTAATATTCCATCTAAACCATTATTAGTGCTACTTCAGTCCTCCATGAAATTGTTTCGTGAAGTGTCCGGTCCAATTAAACTCTAGAGTATTCAGCATCGAATGGCAACATGGAGGCACATGGAGGGGGATATTGCAATCAAAATACGAATTCCCCCGTCGACAGAGTGAAGTTTGCCGTTAAAAAGCACGGCAACTGGGTCTGAGGGTCATCAGCCCTGCATTCACGTTGGTAGACAAAATTTCATTCCTTTGACGACGCCCTATGGAGCAACTGCTCAAAATCAATGTATGGTTCATAATGCTCAACTGCTTTTCGCACCCTGTTCTTATCATCAATGTTCAATTTGGGGGTGTAATCATGAATCATTTGCATTGCCTCGTGCGTGCTGTATCCGACTACCATCACTGGCGCTTCTTCCAATCCTTCAAACATGTCGCGGACCTCATCTGCCATTTGGTATTTGTCTTTTCGCCCGCACACCAGTAACGCTGCCTCGAATGGCCTCTCTTCCTCCCTTCGACTCCTTTGATATTCCGCCATGAAGCCAAGGATGATATCGTCTCGTGTGACATGACAAATGTACAATGTTCGAGGAAGCTTCGAGCGTATGTTCTGCGGGCGGCGTTAGACACGACGCCTATCACACAATTCAGAGACGAGATCAGAATTTTCCTCTCACCTCTAAAAACCGGGTCAAACTCGTAGTTATCAAGTTCATGTCTTTCACGCTGTAGTGGCGAAAGCGATGCATATTTCCACACACCAATTCAGTGTCGAACAGTTTCTCTAGATCGGCAAGCGCAGGGCACCCCAGAAAAGGACGATCTGGAATACAGCTGAGAAAAATCGCAGTTTTCATTGTGAGTGGTGGGCGTTTACATTCATGCACATTGATTCCTTTTACATACCCTAATAGCGGGATGCCCCACGCGTCTTGGAGCGCTTTAGACATGTAGTGCTTAGTTTGATCATATTTGTCGGGAAGGACTTTGTTGATGATTACGCCCAGAACGGGGACATTGTGTTTCTCGCAGAGGACGCGGTTGAGTTCTTCGTTGGCACAAAAGAAGGAGATAACATTAGAAACATCACAGGGTTAAATTTTAAGTGATCGGAGTGTGTTCCGCGTCTATCTGTCTCACCAAGCTCGTCGAAAGCTGATCCTATGCCCAACGTCGAACGATATCACGTGAGACTGCGTAAAAAAAAAATCGAAATCGTCTCAGATTGTGCAACAATTCAACTCACCCAATCCTCCATTCGCAATCAGCAACATACCGGCCCCCAACACACTGGCCACCTTTGCGTTATTGACATTTACGATACTTCCGACTGCACAGTGTCCCGTTCCCTCACACAGCACCACATCACTAGCATTGGACACCTCATCGAATGAAGCGCTTATCTGCTGCATTTGCTCTTCGTAGGTTATCTCCCCATCGATGCTTCCGAGGACGGATGAGCATTAGTGATAAGTGTACGAAAAAAAGAAAAAAAAATTCATCTCGACAGAATGTATCTCTCCCACTCACAATTTTTTGGTGTATCCCCTAGGGATAATCACCGGACTCATGTGCCTGTAGTCGATATGATCCAGGTGGAATTCCTCCTTGAGCAAACAAATGTCCTTATCCACCCGTATCTCCCTCGACAGCGCCGGGGAGTAGACCTTGACGTGCTGTTGTCCCACGGGCTTGATGAATCCCACCTTCTCGAATCTCTTCTGCAGGCCGCTCATTAGGGCGAGGGACGTCGTCGTCTTGCCGACGTGCTGTTTGGTGGCGGCGACGAAGATGGGCCGCGGTCGATTATTACTGGTCGATAACAGCCGAGCCGCCGACGAGGGAGCGATCCTCCTCGTCATGATGGAGGCGCTTACGAACATGGTTTGGTTCTGGCAGCCGATGGAGGATATTGGGGTGCTTCGGTCAGAATATGAGAATTGCTTCGGCCGGAGAGGAGCGCATCACACCGCCCGACCGGCAAGGAGTCACTGATGTTTGATGTTCCTACCTACTCTAGAGTGTATCGTACTCTATTACTCTACCTACCAGTACCTTTTTACGTAAATACAAATACGTAAGTCACCCTTCGACCGCCCCATCATCCATCACCGTCATCTCTCGTCCGAAACGCCAAGCCGCTGAAGCACCGAGCGAGCGGCCATCATGGACCCGGCCATCACACGGCGACGACGAACGAAACGCACCTGCGTAATACTCTACTCGGTCATTGCCATGCCCGTGTGTTCTTCCTCCTTCTTTCGCTGTAAAAGCGTCGATGCGCTGATCGCTGCGGGCGGGAGATTGCGGGGACATCATCATCGGCCTTGTCGTCATCCTCGCAAGTCGGGGCATATGTCCATGTATCAGGCCCGGAGGAGGCGTCTCGGCGATCAATGCTCTGCTTCAATAATATCGAATTTATTCGCATTCGACGCAAACGTATCGGGGTTTCGTAATCCGTGTTCTGCTCTACCCAGGCGCGCCTCGTCTGGCATCGACGCTACGACGAACGCGAGGGACATGCTATCTCAGCAAGTCGCCCCTGGTATTTCAATCCACGATGCGCTGCTCTCGTCGATCCGAATTTTGGAATGTCGCGACATCCCCGAACCAGACGAAAGCGTCCTTCACTTGCTATCTCATGCGTTGAATTTGAACTGGGATGATGGCCATCGTCACCTGCGAGAAGTTTTGGCTTTGCCGTATCCCCTTCCATCCCCCGGCAATCCATCAACTTCGCGAGACGAAACGGTACTAAATTTGGCAAAGCGGACTCTATCGTCGGAACAGAGTAACGTCTATCTATCGCTCCTCGAGAGGCGTCTTCAATTCGAGCCGTTGCAGTACATTCTAGGTCAGTGGGATTTCCACGATTTGTCGGGGCTAACAATTAGGAGGCCGATGCTGTGCCCTCGACCGGAAACGGAGGAGCTGGTAGAGTTGGTACTGGCGGACGTCGACCGGCTGATCGATGATGCGAAAATCGAGGCGGGAGGGAATGATAGAAAGATACGCATCCTGGACGTGGGATGCGGCACCGGGGCCATCGGCATTGCCATCGCGCGTAGGTACCCGAAGAACGTCCAGGTGGTTGCCTTGGACGTTTCGCCGGAGGCGGTGGAGTTGTCGAATGAGAATGCGGGCGTCTTTTTGTCCGGCGGTACGGGCTTGTACCGCGCCATATTATGCTCCGCGAGAGATTTCACGAACGACGAAATACAATCCAACTCATGCGAACGAAAATGGGAAATGGATTTCGACATCGTCGTTTCGAACCCGCCCTACATACCGACGAAAGATATGCAGGGTCTGTCGAGGGATGTAACGGGTTTTGAAAGTCACGAAGCTTTGTGCGGCGGAGACGATGGATTGGATGTGATAAGAGACATAGTTCGACGGTTGCCGGAGTGGTTGTCCCCGACCGTTGCCTCCGATGACCGGAGACACCTGCACAGGCTCTGTTGGATGGAAGTTGACGACTCTCACCCTGCCAAGTTGGAACAATTGCTCGCTCCAGGATCAAAGGAATCGATCCTCCGGGGCGTGGAATATTGCGATAGTCGCAAAGATTTTTGTGGCCGTGATCGATTTGTGAAAATCGTGTTGAGATGATACGGATACATTTTTGCAAACGGATTATGTCTGTAGTGTTTGGCTTAAGTGCATTTAATAGACCCGGGTTGTTGGAAATAATTACAGATATTGAAAATGATTCTAAGCGCAGGAGACTCTCGCCCGGACCTCGATAAACGTATGCTCTGGTTACCTCGCTCCAGATCGTTTACTATGGTACAAGTCATCATCCTCGCGTCGACGATGGTGTTTTTCGATGCGCCTCTCGTCTTCCTCGTCAGAGGAGTCGTCGCGCCGATGACGATGGCGGTGATGCCGTCTCTTCCGTTTCCTCTCTCGCTCGCGGCTGCGACTTCGCTCGTCTCGCGAGGAGATATCCTTACGCCGGTGGTGTTTGCTGCGGTGATGCTTCTTCCTCCGACGACTGCTATCTGACGAACGGTCGCCGCTCCGAGACCTGCTCCTTCGGGAGGAGCCGCGGTAACCACCTCTGCTGCCGCTCCCGCTCCGTCGTTTCCTCTCTCCTTCGACCGTATCTCGGCTGGGACTGCGGCTGCGGCTGCGGCTTCGACTCCGACTGTTGTCACGAGGATGGTGACTCCGGCCCTTGCCCTCGTCGCGACGACCCGAATGGCGACCGCGCCTAGATTCATTCGCGTCCACTTGCCGCGCTATCCTGCCGAAGCCGTCGAATTCGGGACCCTCGCTCCCTCGCTCGTCTTGCCCCGCCGCAATTCGATGATCCCGCCGGTGACCATCAGGCGGGTGATGGCTCGATCCATCCCGCGAATGATGACCGGCGCCGCCGACGTATCCGCGTCCCGGCCCCGGCCCCGGCCCTCGTCCTCGTCCGCCCCCCCCCCGTCCTATCCTCCCCCTCCCCCCTCCCCTCTCGCCATTGACGCCCCCGCCCCCGCCATCGAACCCCCTCACGATCCCGCCGCCGCGATCGCCGATCCTGTACTTCTTGTTATAACGATCCCAAACCTTCGCCACGGATTGGGAGAAATCGACCCTTATCCTACGATTGTCAACCAAAGCGTTGTTCATCTTCAGGTACGCCTCGTTGCAAGCCTCGTTCGACGAGAACTCGACGAAGGCGTACTGCAGGCTCGCGCCCGTGTCCGGATCTCGTATCACCTCCGCCTTCGCTTTCGGATCGAACCTCGCGAATATCAGCCCCAGGTCGTCGTCGTCCGTTAGCGGGTTGAGCTTGCAAACGAATAGCACGTTCTCGGGCGCGGCAATTTCCGCCGTCGGACGGTCGCCGAGCATCTCGAGCACGACCGCGCGACTCGCGTCCTGCCTCTTGCGCCACTCCTCCTCCTGCTTCTCCCGCAACTCCATCCTCGCGCGTCGCGCGGGACCGTCCTCGTCGTCGTCGTCCTCGTCGTTGATGTCGTCGACGTCCCATCCCGCGGTCGCGAACAGCGCCTCGTCGTCGGCGGGTACGCGTACGGGCACGACCTCCTCGGGCGGTCGATCGTACGACGGCGAGTAGGGGGCAAGGGGACGTCCCTCCGCGAGGAGGAGGTCGTCGTCATCGTCGTCGCCGCTTCCGCCCCCCGCGATCGTCGTCGTCGTCGTCGCATTATTATCATTTTCGATCATCGATACTCCCACCCCCCTCCACCTCAACAGGTCGTCCATCCCGTTCGGATCGTCGTACGGATCGCGTATCACCAACGCCCGCACGATGCGCACGTCCGCGTACGGCCGACCGTCGTCGTCGCAGTACGACCTGTCGATCTTCGACAGTACCCCCGACTCATCCTCGACGATCTTGCCGAGGGACAGCCGTACGGGACGACGACGACGACGACGACGACGATCGCCGCCGTCCGCCTCGACGTCGTCCGTCGTCCCGACGTGGCCGTCGTCGTCGTCGTCGTCGACGACGACGTCCCCCCCCCCTCCTCCCAGCGAGATGAGGAACTGCGATCCGATCGTGTCCTTCAACCCGCCCATCTCCGTGGCGACGACGGTCCCCCTCGTGCGAAGCTCGGCCGACGTCAGCGCGCGGCCGACGCTGCGCAGGAATCGACGCCGACCCAACGATACGTCGGGGGGGGGCAGCGTCGGCGCTGCGGCAGCCGCTGCTGCCGCCGCCGCCGCCGCGCCGCCGCCGTCATGATCCCGGCGAGAGTCCACGTCGTCGGCGTGAGCCGATCGATAGGAGTCGATTAGGCCGTAGATGGAGCACCCCCCCGAGCCGTCGCCGCGGGGGTCTGGATCGTGTGGGCATATGTACGCGCGAGAATGTCATGCAATCGTCCGAAGGGAGATAGAGGGGGGGGGGGAAGGGGGATAATAATAAGAAGACGAAGAAGAAGAACAACATGGCGATCGGGGGAGGGGAGGGGAGGGGAGGGGGGGAGGACAATCGACGACCGACGACGAGAACAAAAAAATCGAGAACGACGTCGGTCAATCAACCATCAATCCATCGTCGCGTCGCTCACCTCCCACCTGGCAGTACTTCCCCGGAACGACGTTGTAAACGAGGGTGTTGGTGTAATACCTCGCCTTGACCAATTTGAGCACGTTCTTCGACAGCGCCGGGGAGCCGTCCACGTCTAGGTCGAGGACCATGTCGCCGAACGTCGTCTCGAGCAGGATGGACATGCCTATATTATAGAGTATATGTCGTTCCCGCCCGTGTTTGGGGGGGGTCCTTGTTGAGCAATGGATGGATTTTCAGACCGCCGCCGCCGCCGCCGCCACCACCGCCGCCACCACCACTAACTAGGGGTGGATAAAAAGATATTGGTGGATCAGCCGCGCCAGGGGGAGTGATATATTTCAGGGCTCCCGGAGTGCCCCAAGGGTCGGCGGAGATAATTTATGGGACGTCTGTCAGAATGTGGTCACCTGGAGGATATGACTTTTCCCATAGCATCACC
>JALLAZ010001139.1:0-10077 GCA_036939755.1 Stephanodiscus triporus | reverse complement strand
TCGACTATTTATTTTACTTTTCTACCTCCCTTTGAACTTTGCCCCCTCCAAAAACAATGGTATCACGCTTCCCCGTGCCTCCCGCTCGTAGCGCCTCCCCTCCTTAATCCCATCCATTGCAGCCGCCTGTTTTTGGTTGGTTGTTGTGTGATTATCTTCAATAAGGGTTGCCAAAATCCGCAATGTATTTTTCATTATTTATTTTTTTGTCGCTCCATTTGCCACCCCAATTGATGCGCCAATGCCCTCTCTCTGGCTTGCCGCCCAGCACGCCTCCACTATATCACCCCCCCCTAACACTGACGCTTTGGGTTGATTGTTGAGTTTCCCGACCAAACGGCAGCCACCTAAGGCCAAGACCCACAACCGATGGCGGGCGCCTTGCATGGGACCATAGGGAGCGGCGGCGCCGCTCATCAACCCATGGAGGGAGAGGGCCAAAGCCGCTGAGGGGTAGGGCAGGATTGTCTCATGTTGGTTGTTGTGTGTTGTGTGGTTGTGTTTGTGGGTTGTGCCGGCCTTTTAGCTACCATTCTGGTAGAAAGTCGACATCTGCCAAGGCAAAATGGCTGACTTTTGCGCACTCATACCACAAAAAGTAACCAAACAACACCCCAAATGTAAAGACATGTGCCAAATCGTCATCATTCGGCGATTTGGCACATGCCTTTACATTTTGGTGAGAAAATGGTTGGGCTGGTCAAGGAGTGCACAAAGAGAGGACTACTTATTTACTATGTAAGTACTCTAGCTTTTTTTCTTCTTTTTTTAGTGGGCATTTTAGCTAGATTCGCTAGATAGGGTGTCTCTTCCAGAAAAATTATCCATCGGTTGTGCCATGGTTGAGGCTGTAGATCCACTCAACATTAACATGGATCCCACATCAATATCAACCATATACAAAATAGGTGAATGACATCCTTCATATGCAATCGATTGGCACACGGACCTCTCATCAACTCCAGTACCACCGTTCTTCTCTCTGGCCAAGCAATTGAAAGTTAGCTTGAATTCTGTGTAACTGCCGGACTACAAACTGTAGGGCTATGGAATGGTTGAGGCTGAATGACATCCTTCATGTGCAATGGATGAGTGCTTGGACCTATCATCACTCCGTTACCACTGCTATCGCTTCGTAAGTTAGCTGGAATTCTGTGTAGGCCTTCTGTGTATCTGCCTGGGGCCACAAACTGTTGTACCATGGTTAAACAACATAAGAGTATGGTATGTGCTCTACATAGGATCGAATACTAATAAACTCCTAAGTAAAATTTTTTAGTTGACGTCGAACCAGAGAATCAATTATGCCTGCATTCCTTCCTTTTTTCAGGTTGGAATCGTATCATAGTAAACGACTTCAAAAATTTAACTTGAGAAGCCTTCTCCGCCCGTTCACCAGTCCATCCCCGAAAAATACATGTGTGGTCACGACCCACCATGACCGAGCCTCCCGCCTCGCGGCAAAATATGAGAGAGATGGGAGCGAATGTCAACAGCATTCACGTTCAACCTGGCAAGATTGAAAATATGACCATGACGAATAATTTCTTCGGTGAGTTCTTCGCCTCTATTTTTCCCCTAACAGACGATCGTAAAGAAACGGCTTAGCGTGTAGAACTTAATCCAGTCATTCAATTTACTATCCGTCCTCCCTCTCATCCGACGAAATAACATGCAACATACGGTCCCACCGGCCAAACGTCATCACTCCCAAATCTCGATGCCATCATCGTCGTCGTCGTCGTCGTCGTCGCGATCCTCTTCCGCCGCCGCCTCCTCCTCCTCCGCTCCTGATCGAGCTAGTCATCGTCATCATCACCACCCCTTCGAGAATTTCATGAACATCCTCGGGTCGTCGTTTCATCGTCCGTCGTCGTCGTCGTCGCGCGCGGCGCTCCCTCAGCAACAGCAACAGCGACAGAGACAGAGACAGCGACAGCAGAATCCGCAGCAGTCTCATCCCCTCGCGTCGTCGTCGTCGTCCGCGACCGCAACGCATCGGAGGGACACGGATTACGACGCAATGCTGTCGTCCTCGTCGAACGTCGTCGCCGCCACCGCCACCGCCACCGCCGAGGCGACGAACGGGTCCGCGCGGCACTACGTCCCGCCCGCCGTCGCATCGTTCGAGACTATCTCCCCCTCCTCCTCCTCCTCATCCGACGGCGGCGGCGGCGGCGGCGGCGATTCTACTACTCCGTCGTCGGCCGCCGCGGCGGCGTGGCGGACGGCCGTCTGCCCGCGGACCGGCAAGACGTACTTCTGGAACGTCGTCACGCGCGAATCCCGGTGGAAGAAGCCGCTGGAGCTGGCGACGGACGAGGAGGTGGAGCAGATCCGGGCCAAGGAGCGGAAGCTGCGAGAATTCTTCGAGGTCATGGAGAAGAACGTGCTCCGACGGCTGGAGATGGGCGATTACGGGAGCGGCATCCCCGGAGAAGGAGGGGGGAGCGTCGCCGCCGAAGTCATCGATCAGAGCTGGATGGTGGCCGCCGATTCGCCGACCGAGAACGATAACGCCGACGAGGATTGGATCGCGAGTTGGATAACACCCAACTCGGAATCCAGCGACGCCGCCAGCCTGGGTAGCATGGACATGGAGGGGCTTTCGGTCCTGGACCGCGCCGTCGGCACGGCCGATCGGAGCTCCACCCCCGCGAGCCTCGACGACGGCCTCAGCCTCGGGAGCGGGACCGCGAGTCGAGAGGAACGCGACGACGGGGCCCGTCCCCTCCTCCCGCCGACCGCGGGCAGGCCCCAGTCCAGGCTCGAGCGGATCAAGAGCTCCGGCTCGGAACCAGTCATCGACAAGCCGAGCCTCATCCGCACCATCAGCAAGATGGAGGACGTCCTGCTCGCGCGCCAGCTGAACCCGCCGACGCGAGTCGTGCGCGTCGGACGGCGGAGGGACGACGACGTCGGCCTCGATAGTCCGCGGACGGTCCCGGGTCGCGACGACGCGCCGATGACGCCCACCGGCGAGGCGTGCGACATCCTGTCTTCCCTCCACCTGACGCGGGAGGCGGAGAGCCTGATCGCGAGCGTCGTTTCGATGTTCACCGCCTCGACTGCGACTCTCGATGGAAATGACCCCTCGTCTCCGCCGATGCGATCGACGACGGGGAGTCCGGGAAGCGAGGCCTCCGCCTCCTCGACGATCTCCGCCACGGTGGCCAAGCCAAGCCTCGCCAAGCGCAACACCTGCGGCACCATTTACCTCGGATCGACGCTCTCGGCCCCCGACAAGGACGCGTTGATCAAGTGCGTCTGCGGGGTCTTTCGCGCCCACATGCTCCAGGGCGCCGAGCTCCGCGGCGGGGAAGGGACCGTCATCCTCGGCAATGGCCTAGTTCGCGCCGACTCCCTTTCTTCTTATTCCACCTCGTCGTCCTCGTCAATTCGCGACGACGACGTCGAACACGCCGTCTTCAACGATCGACGATCCCCGGGAGACTACAGATTCCTGGATACATCCTCCATCCCGTCGCTCTCGGACGTAACGGACTATTACCGTTCCATCTTCCTGACATCGCAAATGGAGATCGAGTGCATCATCATCTCGTTGATATACGTCGAACGACTCGTCAAGATGACAAACGGCAAGCTCAGCCCCCGTCCGGAGAACTGGCGCTCGGTGCTGTTCTCGTGCATGGTGCTCGCGTCAAAGGTTTGGGACGATCTCAGCATGTGGAACTGCGACTTTTCGAAGATCGGCCCGTCGGGGATGACGTTTACGCTGTCGCGCACGAACGAGCTCGAGATCGAGCTCCTGCGAACGTTGAGGTACAAGGTCAAGGTGGAGGCCAGCGAATACGCAAAGTACTACTTTTTGTTGCGGGGCATGCTCTCCAGGAGCGGTCTGACCAACGACGAACTGACGACGTTGAGGCCGTTGGACATCGGAGGGGTGTCGAATCTCCTAGACGCCGCCTCTCCCGCCAATGGCGGCGGCGGCGAGATGAGCGCTGCGGCCTGCGTGGCCAAGCCGATAATGAAAGAAAGGAGCAAGACCCATGCGTGTGTATATTAACATAAAGGGGTGACGCCGCCGCATAATCCCAATGTAAAACAGGTTGAGCCTGGAATAGATTGCTCGAATGCAGTTAGTGATAGCGTTGTTTGCAAAAAGGGGTAAATTAGATGTTTTAGCATAACGTAAAGAAAAGATATGACATGAATATCCTACAAAATCAAATCACGCCTGGCGCAATCTCTCGTTTTAATTAGAGACACGGTTCAGTGGGCTTAGGTCTGCATGGAAACACGAGGCAGTAACCGGTCAAAACTACTCAGCCTTAACCTTCCGACGCGGCAACCATCTGGCGTATTGTCGAACCACCAACAAGATCCTCTCCTACCGATGAATATTTCCTCGATAAATTGAAACGAAAGACCTCGAGACGGATATCTTTTGCCCGATCCCCATACAGAGAGACTAATCAACGCGATTGCGTTGCATCGCGTTGCATTTAACGATCGCATCATCGCGGCGAAGGAATGTTTTCGATTGCAGATGCAACCTTTTGCCTCAAGAGAAGGGGCCAATAGTTTTTGTCGAGGACTTGCTATGATGATGCGCGAAGCCACGACGACTCGCTATCGGCGAGGCAGACCTCATACTAAATTCCTTTGATCCAACGAATGATCCAGTGAGGCAGTAATAGCTATGAAAGAGAGGCCATGTCTTCCTCCAAGCGAATGGATTCCATGTGCTGCAAAGTGGGAGCGCACAACTGAGGGGGAGAAGAAGGTGGAAGATATGTCTCTGTGTTTGGACGGTCTTTTAGTTATGAATCTGTCGTCAGAGATCGCTAAACATCTAGCATAATTAATCCTAAAGAAGGTCCCATCGAGCCGTCCCCTCTTCACCTCTCGTCTGGGATATCAGTATTTAGCGCAACATCCTCTACGAGAAGTGAACTATGCAACTCCCACGAAAGCCTTGTTTTACGATCAAGTGCCGCGTTGGCGGTATGAGTCTCACTAGATGCAGGCGCACTACTACCAGTGTCATTGTTCTGGATTGGCGGGCCGACTTCACGGCCAAGCAGTCTATTCATTCGTACCTCTTGATTGGAGTAAACAGAAAATGCGTCAGGTTTCGCACTTGAACCCGGCGCAGTGACGTTCGCCTCGGAGGAAATTGCATTGGAGGAACCGCCATCGTGAGTCTTTGTCTTTATTTTATCCACTTGCATGTTCGAAGAGGATGACATCTTGAGATCACTAGGGAGCATCGCCGTCAAGATGTGTTACTATGTCAGTGAGGTTGAGGGAGTGAGTCAAAATTAAGAGAAATGTCTTTTTTTAGAACCATCAGCCAGAGGACCTGAGGGAATCTGTAACATATTACTGTGTCCCAGATTTTCATATCTGCGAGCTCACTTGCTGCGAGTCTGCGACTTCTGCTTTTGGCGGGACCAGGTCGCAGGAAGTTCTTTTTGCCATCTGTGAGCAAGTCGCAGATTTGAGGTCGAACTCGCAGCTCGTAGGCCTGGTACAAATCCTCCCGTAGAAGCCTCCCACGCACTGCACTCCTCCAACGGACGCGATAAAAACAGACAATGCCGCAGACATCATGATCTCCGGTGCCGTATCGTAGATATTATGCTTGGTGAGTTGATAGAATCCTCCTCCTCGCGCCATCGCGGCGGGTCGAGGGCGATGTCATTCGCCCTGGAGAGAACGAGGGAGGGCGGACCCAAGACCGCCGCCTCCTGATAACCTCAAGACCGCCGCCTCCTTTCTTTCCGCCGCCGCCACCCGCCACCCGTCTGCCCGCCTCTCCTGTCAGTGCAAGGGGGACGCGCCTCTGGGCGTGTCCTCCCTTGGCTCAGCGAAGCGACGGACGAGGGGATGGGGGGACGGTGGTGCGCCTCAAGGACGAGTCGTCGCAATTTGAGGGGGAAGCGGCGGACGAGGGAATGGGGGGACGGTGGTTGGAGGGGGGGTCGGTGGTGTTGTGGGGGGACAGTCACCCGCCGCCGCTGTCGCCGCAGCCTGCTGGATACAGGGTGGGGGGTGGATATATTGGACAACGATGCCTCCTTCCTGTCCCCCCCGTCATTGTCGTTACTCGAGGCATCGGTCGAGGGGGTCGTCTTGAGTGGGGGGGGGTGCAATATTCTTAACATTCACTCCCTATTGTCTAAAATGTTGTATTTGTTTCCTTAATTTGTCCTGAGCAGGATCCTCTTGAATTATTGCAGCATTGCTATTATGCCAAATCTGGCTGTATCTCCCGATGTTGACGCCTGTCCCGATGCTGCTGCTCCCGCCGCCGAGGACAATGGAGGATTGGGCATCGGGCCGGTGTTGCAGATATTGGGGAATGTCAAGAGTTTGCTGGAGATTGGTGCAGGATCCGGCGTAAATATTTGCCCATTCACTCTATCTCCACCTGTGTGTCCTGTCCATTGGGATGTTGGGCCACCGACCGACAATGTTTACGAAGAATCCATGCTAACAAGATACATTTACCACTTGCCTACTACCGAACCCACTCATCGTAATACGGTAATGTATGTCCGCAATCCAGTGAATAGGATTAACACCCTACGCGCAGGAGCGATTGGATTAGTACGCACTGTCTCAAGTGAGCGTCGGCAGCAATTGGTGAATATGCGTCGTGTTATGGGGATGCCTCTAGAAGAAGAAGAACCCATCACAAGCGCACAGCTCGCCACGCTTGTGCAAAGCTATATGGCAGCAGAGGCAAATCTTGCGCCCCGATCCCGCCGAGACGTTTTCTTGCTGGAGAGCAGTGATTCTTCTTCTGACGAAAGTGAGACAGAATCTGTTAGTGACGGCATTACATTGAACCGGCGCTCAGCTGCGTCAGCCTCTGCCTCATCGAATCTGCGCTCCAACGCTGCAGCGGCCTCCTCTTCCGAATCAAATCGGCGATCGGACTCTGCCACGGCCTCCTCTGATGCATTGAACCAACGCTCAGACACAGCCACAGCCTCCTCTGCCTCTGCTGCGTCGGAATTGGCAGAGGGTACTGCCGCGTCAACAAACAACGGCGGAAATGCTGCCACCTCCATTTCATCGTCACGACGCAACCGCAATGCAAACTCAAGGGTCGCCATGCAAGGCTTTGTGTTTGGACGTAACAGGACTGGAATTCGATCGCCAGCACACGCAACTGCTTTGATTAGCATTCTTCAGTTAGCTGGGGCACATGAGGATGGTTTGCATGGATCTCTTGGCCATGGCCATAGAACTGCTTGGATCAATCAGAACAAGGATGCATTCTTTCGAGCTGGTGGACCTCTTGCTGGGTACAATGTACTATCTTCAACAGTACTCATGCGCCACCTTGCTGATGCCGAAGCCGAAGCTAGGGCAATATATGATCGCTCGCATTCCAACGACCCTTCTGGCGCCGAACAGGAAGACGTTCCCGAATGGGCTCAGCGATTTTTCCACCTATTTGAAGCGCAAGAATCTAATCCATCTGCATCAGCAATCGCAGACAAGGTTAGGAGAGAGAGAAGTACTGTGGCAAGGAGTATTGTTGGTGCACAGGCTCCTCTTGGACACAGACAATCAGATGGGATTGCACAACGACGTAATGAGACTTCAAATAATGTCGGGACTGCTCGACAGCGCCAACGAAGTGCTGGAAATCTTGATGATGTTCAACGGATGCAGGAAGATGAAATGAATGACTACCTTTATGAGGGTATCGATGATGATGTCAATCCTCGTCCAGCTCAGCGCCGGCGCACATCCGTTCCTAGGAATGGCAGGACTCGACGGATTGTTGACTTTTCCGCTGACCGGAATGACCCTGTCTCTCGTTTCGCTGAAATCCAACATGGGTTTCAGACAGTAAGTATGTTGTCAGATGCCATTCGACAGAATATGAACGCTCCTTTGCCTGAACCTATACGTACAGGACGTGATGTTGCAAATGATTATGAACATGCCTCTTCGAATTACCACAGTGCGATACGGACGGGAGATGAACTGGATATCCATTTTTGGAACACTCGCCGCACGAATCTCCGCGCTGAACTTGCTGAGATTGAATCCAGCACAGTTAACTCCAATGAGAGTCTCAGCCACAATGATGAATAGTCACTCCTCGTCATCCGCTTTCTTTTCATAATCGTTTCAATATTGACTTTATTTTTATAAAATAAACTCGCACTACTACTCATGATCATTATTATTCCAATAGTCATACGTATCACCCAAGTCTACCGCTGGTGGTGGTTCCAGTACCTCATCAAGCGGCAAATATTCTTCTAACGTAGGCGGAATACATTGAAAGTAACCTCCCCTCGTACCATCTAAGCAATAATAACAATTCAACATGAAGAATGATAGCAGGCATTCTTTTCTAACCAAAACTCCTTGATTGAAAAGGCGCAGACGATGTGGCATACCAAACCATTTGAAGCGATTCCTGTGATCCCCAAAAACATGTTCAATGCATTGCCGTTGTGATGCAAATATGATGTTCTGTAACGTTTGCTCCGGTGAAGGATTGACAAAACGTGGCACGATCTTTGCAAGGGTTGGAAATATGCCATCGCAATAAAGGCACGGAAATAATCCACCCACAAGAAATCCATTCAAAATCTCGACAAGATAATTATTCAGCCCGCTCATATTAAGTACCCCAGTATCATTCTGACGTAGCTCTGAAATAAAAACAGATCCAATGAGACCAATCGGCAGGAATACAACCTGGGCCTTGAGGCCGTGCCGTTTGAAATATCCAGAATAAAATGCCCGCTGAATGTCGTCAGTAAAACCATTGCTTATCGTTGCGGAGGCGCCTGGGCGTGCAGTAGGCATTCCAAAATCATCAAGAAATCCAAATATCCGAAATGTATCAAAACTGAACCTGTGCAGGACCCACTCACGATCGACCTCCTGTCCATCCTCAAACATGACTTCTTCGATTGCACCACTCATCAAATCTTCGTAGATAAGATGCCGACAGAAATCAAGTTCACTCGGAATCCATTGCTCCAAGCTAGTCCCAGAAATTTTATTGTAGAATGTTGTGTATCCGTGATTTACAAATAGCATATTTGCCTCAGATAGGCGGCGCGGATCCCCTCCGAATACAAAGCGAGCCATTTCAGTAAAATGAGAGCCTTTAATGACGTGATATAAATACACCAAAAAGCACTCCTCTCCGGTGTAAACTACCCCGGTTGGAGTTGTGAACGTCCGAGGGAGTCTGAGATGACGAATCAGAAGATGCATATTGGTGTGATTTTGTCCGAACCAGGTGTAGCATTCATCTCTGGAAATCTCATCGATCCTTCTATTTCGTTTTGGACTGAACCGGTTCCTCCTGCGAATAAACACAGTAAGATCTTCTACTTGTAGATAAGAAATTTCAGCCAAAGACATCAGACATGCTACCAGTAACTCCAGCTCGTCGAATATCCTTTGAATACGCTTCATCATCTCTCGGACCTCCCTGACTGCAACTCGTACATTTTCACCAATGACTTCATCCCATTGGCGGACAAATAATCATAAACGAGTATTCATGTCCTGAAGATAGACCATTGACTGAAGATAATCCAACGCGCAGTCAAAAAAATAATAGATCCACCAAGTATAGCCTTCCCGCTCCATAATTTGCCTTGGGGTCAGTGAACTTGATCCCCGATGCTCGTATGTCGTCCTCCTACGCGTATCTCGGAATCCATACTCGACATCCTGCGCATGTGCATTATTGTCCTCCCTCTCACCATTCATTATCATTGCAGGCGCAGTGGTGGGTGCTAATGGGCCCAGGATGGGAGTGTCAGGGGGGAGTGTCTAATCGGCTTTTCCTGGCAGGTTACTGCGGCGCAAGAGGGGGCGGATCGATTGGAATGGATATTGTTCAACGGCCACTGATTCAAAAATGGGCTGAATCGGCCTGCCGGATGCGGAGATATGGGTATTAGTGGGGGGGGAGGGAAAATATCATGGATAGGAGTTGCCGCGGTCTCGGAGAGAAAAAAGATTAAAGTAGGTAAAAGTACGTAGTACCTATCAAGATATGTACAAGTCGCAGGATGTCCTCTACGTCACATCTGGGACACAACTCTGCACGAA
>JALLAZ010001138.1:0-10068 GCA_036939755.1 Stephanodiscus triporus | reverse complement strand
AACTTGAAGTTTACTCTTTCCAGTTTAATTGAATCCTTGAACGGGTTTGTGATGTAGCCATTGATTGATGATGATGCAAAGACAACAACAACAATGACAATGACGATTGACGGGGGACCTCGGCGCGATCATCATTGTCGTCGTCATACGCCCCCGGAGTCAAGGGGTGTGAGCGCAGGGAGGGCTCCAATCGACATTGTTGTCCACAAAACGGCGGGGAATTGATGTCATTGTTGTCGGTCAGCATGAGCAGCAGCAGCGCGGTTGTGGTCGCGACAATCGTTGGTGGTGTTGGGAGGGGACGGGGCAGGGGACGCGGCACCGTCGCGACGATGAACGTTGACAACGCCCCTCTACCACCCTGATGACGATCCATTGGGAGGAGAAAGAGTCTACTTGATTCCAGGGGATGTCAATGAGACCGTCAAAGTAGTGACTAAAGACAAACAATCAAGTATGTTTACAGCTACAATAACATAGTTTCTAAATGTAGGCAACGGACCCACCCAAGTGATATTTTCAAAACCAACCACGCAAAAGCTGGCGCAAACAAAAAAGCCAAGCCAATGCAAAGGCTCACGACCATGCCTACATTCATGCCCATTCTCACTCCCACTCAATCTACAATGTCCGTGAATATTCTCCAGATTGATGCATTGGTTTGTGTTTTTGAATGGTTGACAAATTTCAAGGTGATCAGATCACATCAAGACATGGAGCTCAATGGGCAGCCTGACCTTCTCTACGCCCTCGAGCTACTCCTCAGGAAAGAATCTCCTGATGTGATGCTATTTTACCATGAAACACTAGGAGACTGACCTAGTATTCATGCTTTTTTATGCAAGCATGTGATCCCGAGTCAGGTAATGCTTTGCTAATAGCCAAATGCAAAGGCGGAAGACTAAATAGTCGTCTCGATCCAGTGACAACACAAAGCATCCTCTGCCAACACCCTGGATTCAAAGACTACTTTGAACAGTGGGGGCAGCCTGTTCATTTGACATCAACTTGGATGGCGGCTTATACGCCAATCGTACATGGCCCACCCGAGCATACTGGAGGTGTCTTTGAGTGGCACAGCGATGGCCATTACCGTGGAACACACAGGTGGATTACGAGCCTCTGGGATGTAAGAGTAAATCCATGTGGATTCAAGGAAAGGGAGTCACCTTGAAGTTTGGCTTCTGGCTAGCTCATGGTGCAACATTGGTCTTCTCGAGGGAGGGGGGGGGGGGTTGACTGGTATGAATGAGCACAGTGTAACGGATGCGATCAACACCTGGACAATTGCAAATGAAGGCTATGCTATATGATGAAGAGATTCTCATTATCTTATGCAACTATGCCTTACATGATGTTTCCGTGTTCGTCAAATTTCATGTGCTTCAATGGCGCAAAAGTGCGTCGGTGTATAGGACTGGCACCAAACTTTCCTACAGCACTCATGTGTGCTGCAGTGGGATACCCTAAGTTTACTGTAAGGTCAGAAATGTTCTACACAATTGCTTTTTCAACACGGCAGACAACCCATGATGCTCACCTTTATGTTGACTCAAATTATACTTTGGATACATCTTATCGTATTCATGCATGAGTCGATCTCTCGTGACTTTAGCGAGAATTGATGCGGCGCCAATAGAATACTCACGACCATCCCCCTTGACGAGGGACTCGCATTGGCAGGGCATTTCTTTGGGGACTTTATTTCCGTCTATAAGAGCATAGTAAATTTCATTCGGAACTTCGCGCTTTGGGCTTCCACCGGTAATGACATAGGAGGAATCATTTCTCTCCGCAGATGCCACATTACTATCATTTCCTTTCTCAACCTGTATCTCACGGTCAATATTCATCACCCCCGCCACTGCCATCCGCATTCCCTCCAAGGTGGCCTGCAGTATGTTAACCTCATCAATTCGCTTTGCGCTGATGACTGCCACGGCATATCGAATTCCAGGACTGCGTATTAGCTCTTCGTAAATTCTTTCGCGTTCGTCTTCTTTCGTGATTTTCTTAGAGTCTATGATGCCAGCGATCGTGGCGGGTACTATAGCCGCGGCAGCAACGACGGGTCTGACGAATAATTAGAAAGGAAACAGTGGTATCGTATGGTGAAAAACATTCGCGGTGTCGTACTTCATGACAAACTAAACAACAGGACGTGAGCGCTCACCCAGCCAGAGGGCCACGCCCTGCTTCATCTACTCCGATGACTGCAAGATTTGTGTCAGGGACAATCGGGGCAGCTAAAAGTTGGAGCTCACGTGTTCTCGGAAGGCAGTGGACATTATGAGTATTTTCTGAAAGATCTAATTGACTTTCAGCTCTTGCCCTTTTTGCTTCTTGTGCGATATTGCTGTAGTCTTGTTGAGAGAACTCGATGGTTCTGTTAGGGCCGAGATTGTCATTTGTGACATAGTCGTTCAACCTTTTAACGAGTAGTGACTTCACGCCCGACACCGCCAATCCGCGCTCCCGTAGCAAACCACGCAATTCTACCACATTCATCGAGCGGTATTGCGAATCTTCGACGCCAGATAGATGCCATTTTTGGAGCCGCGCACTCCTCCTCTGTTGTACGGATGCCGCAGGACGCTGACCCATCAGGAGGGATCGGAATGATGTCACCTCGTGTCCACGCGCGAGTGCTGTTTTTGCGCCCGACAAAAGGAGAGATGCGGCGAAAAAATGGATCTGCAATTTACGAGGGGTGTGGACTAATCTGAGGTGGTGATTGCGGAGAAGGCGCATAAAATAATTCGTTCAAGAGGCCGCGATTGTTTTCTGGAATTGGCCGGGGGGCGGCAGGCGGCAGGCGGCAGGCGGCCTCGCTCGGCACTCTTTTATGGATTTTGGTCCGTCTTCTCTCTAAAATCTGATGCGTACGATACTGTATTTACTCTTCCTCTCTCAAAAAGCACAGGAACGATGTGAGAGAAGAAGAGAAAAAACCAAAATTTTCCCGCACCAGCTCCCCAGCACAACACTCCTCACCACAACCAACAACTCCTTATTTTTTAGACTTGTTGTATTTACGCTTTTACGGCGTGCCGAGAATAATGCCGAAGGGAAATAACGTGAGGCGGGACCGACAAACACGTAACTTCCTTTGATGTTGTGCTCAATCTAACTCCACAACCCACTCCCTCTTGTTCCACGCCATTATGCCATCCTCCCTCGTGCTATCCGTCGCGTTCGCGTCGCTGCTTCGGCTCCGATCGACTGCGTCGTTCTCGATGCCGACGCCTCCTCCTCCTTCGCCATCGCCCCCGCCCCCCCCCTCTTCTTCTCCCCCGAGGTACGACTTCAACTCCTTCGAGTTCGATCCGTCGACTGGCATCTGCCGCCGACCGTCGTCCTTCCGATACGACCCCGGCCCAGGCGACGGCGACGGCGACGAGGCGCGGTACTTCGTGATGCGCAACGTCCCGGGCGACGGCGATTGCGTCTTCCACGCGGTTCTCGGCTCGGTCTTCGTGTCGATGGGGATGATCAATCCCGACGCCGCGTATTCCGACAGCGTCCACTCCATGGCGCTCGAGATGCGCAGGGTCGTTGCCAACTTCCTATCGAGTCCGGAGGGGACGCTGTACGTGAACAACAGGCCGCGGAAGCGCATCGTGAGGTGTCGCGTTTTGCTCCAATCGGCGGCGAAGAACGAGGGGCTGTCGGCCGAGGAGTATCTGGCGAAATTGCGCTAGCCCGGGAGGCGGGGCGGCCTGTACGGCGGTGGGCCGGAGTTGACCGTGCTAAGCAACATACTCAGGAGGCCGATATCCATATTTCACATAAAACAATACACGACGGCGCATTCGACGGGAGAGAACTGCTGCGAGTTGCAGAGGATGGGTGTGTTCGGCGAGGGCATATTCGAGGATTCGTGTCAGTCGGTTCCGGACAGCGTCGTTTACAACGCGGTCTTCTTCACGTTGGACGCTCGGGCTAGACAGCGAGCGGAGCAGAATCGTCTCTAAGCTCCCCCTTGAAATGCTCGTGGCATTTGCACATACTAATCGCAGTTGCCGGCGAGGGTGAGAAACACGCATGCGTACTGCTGCCTTCGGTGTCGATACTGCACAATGATCGATAGCATCATGGAGACATGTCAGGATTCTGCACTGGACGTCGAGCGCTTGATCCGCTTCGACGACATTGAATGAACTCTTACATTCAAATAAACTTTATCTATGTACTTATCTCCGCCCAGATCAACGGCCCGGCCACGACAAGTATAGCCTCATCTCTCACCCCGTCGCCTCGATGATCGACACGCAATCCGCCAAGCTCTTATTCTCCTCGAACGCCCGTACCAACGCCTCGTACTTTCCCATGTTCGACTTGATGATCCCGTACGACGTCAGCGCCCCCCACCTCGTCAGGCCCTGCTGCCTCGCCGCGCCGATGAAGTCCTTGCTCCTGCGGAAGCAATTCTGCAATTCGAGGAGGTCGGCCTCGCCCCCAGTCGCCTTCCCGTATCCGCGACGCTGCCCGACATGGCCACGACCAAGAGGCGGGCGATGTCCGAATCGGACAACTCCCTACCGCCGCTACCGTCGACAGATCCGTACCCCTCAGGGTGGAACTCAACGCGCGCGACGCCCGTGCCCGAATCGACCGCGTATCCCCTTACGGGGAGTCCGCACGCGTACCCGCAGAGGAAGTGACCGGCCTTGTAACGGCATATCCGTTCCCGACGTAGATCGGCGTCCTTCCCCTTCCCCCACCCCCCCGGGCCGCGACGATGACGCCGGCGATGACGCCGGGGGCGACGCTCCCTATCCCTATGAACCCTATCGGCACGAGCGCGAGTAGGTAGGTGAAGGTCGCGCCGACGTTCGGCAGCAGGACCGCGAGCGCGAGCACGCCAAGGAGGGTGCTCCCCAGCACCACCGCCGCGGTCAGGTCTCGAAAGTCCTCGAATTTCACGTCGGAATCGCCGCCGCCGACGCCAAGGCTCGGCCTCGTGACCGTGCCGTCGGTCCTCCTCTCGAGGCCCTCCAGCGTCACGGGGAAAGGAACGAGCAACGACGACGACGACGAGTCCGTCGACGTCGGTCCGCCGCGACGACGGACGGCGCTCTTCCACAGCCCGAAATCGCCCGAGTCGACGAGCGCGTCGAGCGCCGACGTCTGCGACGAGGCGTCCCCGGACGCGAAGTCGATCGAGGACGCGACGATGCGCGCCTCGTCGACGGTCAGATTTTTCCTCGCAGTCGGGGGGGGGGCGACGGAAGTCGTCGTCGTCGTCGTCGTGGCGCCGCCTCCCCTCTTGCCCACGAGGGCCTCGTATTCTTCCCGGGCCTTGGCGGCGGCGGCGCGCAGTCGATCGACCTCGCTCTCCGCGGACATGCGCAACGTCGGCTGCCTCGACGACGACGATTGCCGACGACGACGCCGCCGGCGGAGGCTCGACGACGAGATCGCGGCATGGTGGCGGGCCGACGGATGGTTGAACCCGCTCGCGAATGAGAAGATCAGGGAGAGGATGACCGAAGCGGCCGCGGCGACTTTTTTGGATGTCATTGTTCGGACTTTTAATGGGTGCAATTCTTGTCGCCTTCTCCTCTAAATAATAAAACAAATAAGCTCCCACTCAACTAGATACAGAATAGAACAGCATGGTCGACGCCTCTAATAAAGAAGAGTGAGAGGCGAACTTTAAGAGCTCATAATTTTAGGTATTTTATTTTGTCGGCTGACGAATGACAACAATTCAATGACGAAAGAAGCCAGGTGGTGGGGTTGATTGCCATTAGTAGAACCTACGTACGCACGCTGAAAGGGAACAATGAGTACGTGTTCTCTTTTCTTGGATTCGTCACAGCATGATATTGAGATCCATTAGCATAAGAAGTAGGAGTATCTAGTAGCCTTGACAACCACAAAGAATCAGGGAAATAGAGAGAGCACATAATTTTTGCCATTCCTGCCATCGACAACGACCCGAACTCGCCATGAAGCTTTCCATCACCGTCGGAGCCCTCGCGGCCGCCACCGCCTCGGCCTTCATGGCCCCGTCCACCGGCCTTCGAGGCCAGGTCTCCACCACCTCCCTCCAGGCCCTGGCCGAGGGAGTGACCCCCATCGTCATCGGACTCGCGGCCGACTCCGGCTGCGGCAAGTCCACCTTCATGCGTCGCGTGACGTCCACCTTCGGGGGGGATCAGTGCGGTCCCCTAGGCGGGGGCTTCGGCAACGGCGGATGGGAGACCAACACCCTCGTCTCCGACATGGCCACGGTCATCTGCCTCGACGATTACCACCTCAACGACCGGGGCGGGCGCAAGATCTCCGGACTGACGGCGCTCAACACCGCCGAGCAGAAGTTCGACCTCATGTACGAGCACGTCAGGGCGCTCAAGGAGGGCAAGTCGGTCATGAAGCCGATCTACAACCACGTCAACGGCACCCTCGACGCCCCCGAGAAGATCGAGCCGACGCCCGTCATCATCATCGAGGGACTGCACCCCTTCGTCGACGAGCGCGTGCGCGATCTCATCGACTTCAGCCTGTACCTCGACATCTCCCCGGCCGTCAAGCTCAACTGGAAGATCCAGCGCGACATGGAGGAGCGCGGACACTCCCTCGAGTCCATCCTCGCGTCCATCGAGGCCCGCAAGCCGGACTTCGACGCGTACATCGAGCCCCAGAAGCAGTTCGCCGACTACATCATCGAGGTCCTCCCCACCGACCTCGATCCCGAGGACAAGAAGACGCTGAAGGTGCGCGCCATCCAGAGGAAGGGCGTGCCGGACTTCAGCCCCACTTACCTCTTCGACGAGGGATCCGAGATCACGTGGATCCCGAGCGCCGACAAGCTCTCGTCCCCCGCCCCGGGCATCAAGGTCGCGTACAGGCAGGAGGAGTACTTCGGCAACGACGTCGCGGTCCTGGAGATGGACGGCAACTTCGACAACATCCAGGAGCTCGTGTACGTCGAGTCGAACCTCGGCAACACCAATTCCAAGTTCTACGGCGAGGTCACGCAGGCCATGCTCAGCCTCGCCGACTCTCCGGGATCGAACAACGGCACCGGGCTGATGCAAACCCTCGCGGCGTTCGCCATCCGCGAGCTGTACAACAAGAAGGCCGCAGCCGCCAAGCTCGCGTCCAACAAGAAGGTCGCCGCCGCCGCCGCGTAAAAGAAAGGGCGTGAGGGAGTGAGACGTGAGCAACGAATCGAAACGACGACGGTGGGTGGCCCTTACGACGTCTCGAGCTGATTGTGGGCTGTGGGGAGGGCCTTGTGCGTAGTCTGCCCTGTCCCGTCGCACCCGCCTCCCACTTGCAATTTCGTTAGTTTTCTTTTTTTATGGGTGTGAAGAGAGCTGGCTAGAGAGGTCGTGCTAAGAATTAAATATTAAATATTGAACAAAATTACTTATGACGATCATCAAACGATATACATCGATTTACTACTTTCTATTCTTGACCAGATCACTTCCAAGTTTGATATAATGTAGAAGAGGTAAAATTTGCTCACAAGGACTAGGAATAAGGAGGGGGATGATTAGATCGATCAGTCATGCTAAGTATTCATTAACGACGACACCTTATCTTGGGTGGAAAGTTATGAGGAATCTAATGATTAAGCCATGTGTCCTTGGAACTGCTTCCTATTACAAACCGAACCAATTTTTATCAGAAGAGATTAATGTAGGAACTGTGAGAAACTTTACCCCAACATTGCCCACCTAGGAGGACTGATCAAATAATAACAGTAGAGGAAGATGGGGTAATTAATAAGGTAACCATGATTCACGAATAGTTCATAAACATATTATCAATTACAGGCCCACACCGGATATTCAAACGTCAAAAGTATTGCTGTCTTCGTGGTTGAAATCCACGACATCATCCATGGCATCGCCCTGCGCATCGTAAGCAGGCATGGCGAGCGACAGATGCTGCTGGTGCCCCCCCTGTACGACGCCGAGCCCGTCGTCGTTTTCCATCCCCCCCATTCCCACGTGCTGCCCCGCCCCGGCGGCATGCTGCTCCGATGCGACGTGTTCCGTCATCCCCGCATCATCGCTATAGTGATAATGTTGGTGACTTACTGTCGCCGCGGTGGTGGAGATCATTGCGCCATCATCGACTGTGTCCGCGGAAGCATCCCTCTTCCCATCCAATTCCAACTTCCAACAGAACTTTCTGGCGGTCTCACGCAGCCAGCTGCTGCTGGCCTTGAAAGACTTGAGGGCGCTTACCTCCTCCTTGCTAATGATACCGGAGCTGCTGCTGCTGCTGCTGCTGACCTTGTCGTCGCCTCCCTTTTCCTCCGCCTCCTCCCGCGTCGCACCCTCCCCAAGCCCGCCGCTCTCGCCCTCCTTCGTCGATCGTGCTAGCTGCTCGTGCTCATGCAGCTGCTGCCTTTCCAACAGTAAATTCCTCACCTCGATCGCCTTAGCCTGTAGCAAGTTGCAATTGATCGTGACCCTTTTATCCGGGGGGGCGTTTTCATTCTCAATGTAAAAGTCATTGAGGGCGTGTTTGATGAGGTGCAGTCTGTCGGTGGATATGCGCTTGGCGCTGGAAAAGCCGGAAGAAGGCGCGGCGAGCTGCTGCAACTGTCCGGACCGGTATTGCTGCTTCCAACGATGTAATGAGGACTTGGACGTGGAGTACTTTTGACAGATTTGTTCGACAGTCACGGCGGGCTGGGACTCCGACTTGTTCCGCGCGTTGGTGGCCTCAAGTTCTTCCAGGATGGCGAGCTTTTCCTCTGTTGTGAATTCTGTCCGATTCTTCTTCGCCCTCGAGGGGGTGCGCGAATGCGCCTCGAGGTACGCTGCCGTGTTGGCCTTCTGCTGCTCGCTCCACTTGATGGACCCGCCGGACGACAAGTACCCCAATTTATTTCCCATTAGACACGCCCAGCTTTTGGAGCCCTTGAAAGCCATTATGGCGGCGAGTTCGTCCTCGTCACGAATTTCGCCTCGGCCCAACAGATCTTCCTTGATTTCCGCGGCCTTGAGCCGTATCAGGCTTGACGTGATCGCCAGTCGCTCGTCCTCGTCCCGGTTCATGTTCTCCTTGCAAAAAAAACGAAGTCCCAATCTGATCAGGCGCAGCTTGTCGTGCAGATCCCGCTTGCGAAACTTGTCCCTGTTCTCGATGATGATGCCGTCAGGGTTGTTGGACTTGGCACGTCCCCCCTCGCCGTCGGCATCACCGTCGTCGACATCGCTGCCGGCACCTCCCATGACCATTTCCTTCAACCTACCGAACTTTTCCGGCTGACGCCATCGATGCAACGACGATTTGCTAACCCCGTACTTGTCCAATACGCTCTGGACCGAGGGCAAGGCGCTGATCTCGGATATGATTTGGAGTTTTTCTTCCGCGGTGAATTCCTTTCTGTCCTTCCTGGAACTTTTGCCGCCGCCGACGACGCAATGGTCGGCACCGGAGTTGACCCCGATGTGCTCTTCGAATTTTCCCTCGTAGGGGGGCAGCGTCGGCATGTCCTCGGCGACGTCCGCCGCGTCCGCCACGACGGCCATGGTCGACTCCTCGTTCGCCCCTCCATCGTCTTCGTTTTTAAGAGGAACCTCACCCGAGAACGGCGCCCGAGCGTCCTCCTCCCCCCCTCCCTTTTCGTCGGCCGTCTTCACGGTAGGTGTTGGCAGCGCCGGGACGGCGACCGCCGCCGCATCCGCCTCCTCCTCGACGGCTACTTCCCCGTCGTTCGCGCCCGGCGCATCGTCGTCCTCTCCTCCGTTGTTGTCGTCCACGCCGTCGTCGACCCCTCCGAGCCTGGCGACTTTCGCCGGAGGGGGCGCCGGTTGAGAGTGGTCCGCCGCGACGATCGGATCGGCGGGAGGCGCGCGGCTCAGCTCCCCGTCCCCGTCGTCATCCTCGAGGGACGGGGTCGGGCGCTTGATGATCGAGCGTGAAGATGACATCGGTGAAGGGAGGCTCCGACAAAAGGGAAATTCTCTGTGTTCCTTCTATAAAAAAATGAACATGGGACAAAGGGGAGGCCTTGAGAATGGAGATGTGAGTATCGTATCTACCGTAAAAGCCGGGGCATAAGCAACACCTAAAGTCCCAAGTGCGAAGGTC
>JALLAZ010001137.1:0-10154 GCA_036939755.1 Stephanodiscus triporus | reverse complement strand
TTGCACCTTTTGATCGCGACATCTACCAACTTTTGGAAGAGAGGTGGGTGCGACTCGCCTGCAGTTGCATACGCCCATAAGATGTTGGAAATCCCTTGTGAATTGAACCCACTCAAGTCATCCAGTGCTACGATATGATCGGCCAGCTTTATAAAAAGCCGCGGGTGTGACTCGCCTGCTGTAGCATATGCCCAAACATTGTTGGAAAAATCTTGCGGCTTGAACCCACTTAAGTCTTTCATTGCAATGATGTGATCAGCGAATTTCTTAAAAAGTCGTGGGTGCGATTCGTTTGCAGTTGCATACGCCCAAATGACGTTGGAAATTTCCTGTGGATTGAACCAACTCAAATTATCCAGTGCTACGATATGATCAGTGAATTTCATAAAAAGCCGTGGGTGTGACTCGTCCGCAGTTGCGTACGCCCATAAGATGTTGGAAATCCCTTGTGGATTGAACCCACTCAAGTCATCCAGTTCGACAATATGATCTCCCAGCTTTATAAAAAGCCGCGGGTGTGACTCGCCTGCTGTTGCATACGCCCAAATGATGTTGGACATGTTCTGCGGGTTGAACCCACTCAAGTCGTTCAGTGTGATGATATGATTTGCTAGCTTCATAAAAAGCCGTGGGTGCGACTCGCCTGCTGTTGCATACGCCCATAAGATGTTGGACATGTTCTGTGGAATGAATCCACTCAAGTCGTCCAGTGAAACAATAGAGTCTCCCGCCGCCTTGAAAAGTGCACAGTTTGATGCCCCTACCTTTGCGTAACTCCAAAGCATGTTCGAGAGTTCTTGGGAATTGAAATGACACAGCTTGGATATGGCCTCGAGAGCAAGGACATCAAAGAATGCACGCTCCCCCTTGATGTGAGGATTGCATTCTGCAAGGCCATACGCATACATCAAATTCGATAGGGATCTGGCATCAAACTTTGAGGTGATTGATGTAGAAGACATTGCGATTTTGTCGAATATGAATAGTTTGCATTCTAAGTTGACCCCGACAAGAAGATTGTGTAGAATTTGATGCGGACTGCCTGCAGGAGGCATCTTTCCACGAATGTGACCAACTTGCTTTACTATTTTTCCCAAGCCGAGGGCTGTCGTCGCGATGTCTCTATAGTTGAATCTCCCGATGTATTCCAGCGTATTGCATAATATTGCGTCGAGCTGCTCATCGATCTGATCATGCCGATGTTGAGTCCTCGAAGATGGCCTTCCGCCCCGATTTTGATTTTGAAGAAGCCTCGATAGCGCTGACCAAAACGCCGACTTGTCGCGAGGGGACATGACATCCAGATTATCATAGGCCTTCTGGACGAGCTCTTGTATCGTTTTGCAATTCCTCATGTCCCTATCATCACCTGTAGTAGGCCGCGATGAAGTAATTGTAGGACTCATGGAGGGAATGAGAGGATAGGAGTAGAAATTACTTCCCCCACTCAAGTTCATTCGTCGAGGGTGATGGATATGGGCTCAGTGCTTCGAGGTGATGGATGTGCATTCCCCGCAACTAACTCCTCTACGTACTCTACTTACATCAAAATGAGTGGAGCGAGACTGGCTCAGTGCTTCGAGGTGATGTGCAAGGTGGGCAGGGTGGGGCGCGGGGCGACAGGACAGCGATGAAATGTGTTGTCGGCGATGGGCCTGCAATGCATCCTTCAACGCAACTAACTACACTACGTTGCGTACTATCCTTACATCAAAATGGATGGAGCGTCCTGAACAACGACGACCGACGACGACACCGGACATGGTACGGTTCCCTCCCCCCCTTGACACGAGTGTGTCTCTCCCTCTCCCTCGGGATCACGATCATGAACGTCCTCGAGGTCCTCGACGACGACAAATAATTGACTTTCGTCGCGAATGGGATCCTACCTCTTCATCTCGAGATATGGAGGATGATCACGAGCCTCGCGTTGGGCTGGACCGGAAACGTTGATGGACTTCCAAGTCTTTTGATCCTTTATTCCATAGCGAACGTCGTGCCTATCTACGAGATGGACCCGCACGAGGCCGACGGGATGACGGTGGTGCCGTCGACGATCCGCCGGACGTAGGAGGCGAAAATGTCGGTCTTCCTCTTCGCGTTCCTCGCGTGTTCCGTCCTCATCCTGGTCAGCTACCTCCTCCTCGACGAGACGTCGTTGTTACTCGTCTTCATCTCTCCGTGGAGGGAGGATGGTTGGCATCGTCGGATGGGACGTAAGCGCGTGATATGCGCGCCATCGTGGCTCGTGCGATCGTTCGACGAGGACAATGGCGGAGTTGTCGTCGTCGGAGGAGGGGGATGAGGAGGGGTCGTTGTCGTGGACAAGGACTCGTACCGCCGTCATCCGGGCATAGTACCCCTGGAGCCGGGTGCGAACGCCCTCCATCGCGCGTCGGCGATCGGCGATGTCGACTATTACCGAGATCCGATCGAACAGGCGGCAGCGGCGGCGGGTGCCGCATCATCAGCAGCGATGTCGTCGGAAATTGATACGATGATCGACGATGCGACACAACAGTTCCGACAGGAGGACAGGAACAGATTGCAACCCCTGCAAGAGGCCGCGGGGGGGAGTCGTCTCGATGTCCTGATGTTGCTCCTAGAAGTCGACGACGACGATCATCGTCCCGCTGAGGGTACGTTGTTCGGGAGCGATTGAGAGAGAGAGAGAGAGAGAGAAAGAGAGGAAGAATAGGACGTTGATGAGGTAATGACGTGGCCCCCGCCGAGACGGCCGACACAAGGACCGATTCGACTACTACGACTGCGGGGGGGGGAGGATCGCGATCGTTGCCCCCGCACCACCACCACCGCTCATCTCTCCCTCTCCTCCTAATACTACTCCTATTATCCTTCTCCCCGGTCGCCGGCCAGGAGGACGTGCCCGACGACATCGCGTCCGACGTCGTCGAGTGCTCCTGCTCCCCCCGGGAATACACCTTCCGACTCGACCTGTCATCTCCGTGTCCGGCGTTGCCCCCTCCCTTCCCCCCCAATGACGTCTTCGGCGCGGGAGTTAGGGATTNGACTCGACTGTGCCGACAGGAGGACAGGAACAGATGGCAACCCCTGCACGAGGTGGCGAGGTTGGATCGTCTCGACGTCCTGATGTTGCTCCTGGCGGTCGAGACGACGATCATCATCATCCTGTCGACGAGGGTACGTCATTCAAGAGCGATAATATTCAAAGGAGGAGGAGGCCGGTGTCGATTCTCGGGATAGGCGTCAATGCCACCACGGGCGGAGGCGAGACGGCATTGAGACTCGTGGAGGAACATCTCGGGTCGGAAGACGAATGCGCGCTTCTCCTGCGCAAGCTAGGCGGCGTGAGCTTGGGACCTGGAGATTACGACTACGACGACGATGAAGACGACGACGATGACGGCGTTGACGACGACGAGGACGACGACGACGACGACGACGACCATGCGAAACGGGTGCTTTTCGCAGGCGTGAATATTGCCATGAGAACGGAGAAGGACATGATTGCACCGGGGGCTATACGCCCTGTATCTACTCCCCCCTAACTATTATCAGCAATGTTTGATCTATTTTGTCATGCCACAAAGTGTGGGACATCTCCATCGTTTGGCGCATCGAACATTTATCATGTGTCGGAAAACAACGCTTGCAATTCTCAAAATTTTCTGGGAATGGAGCTGTAAGCTGAGGTCTAACATACGGACAAAAACGATGAGAAAGGTGATGGTGCGAGTGCGTGTGAATATAAGCACGGCTTCAGGAGCTGCCAGGTCGACTGTTTGATGTTGTTTAGTGAACTTGTAATTTAATTTATCTACCCATGTACTTAGGACTGCCTAATGAGGTTGGAGGAGTCGTCAAAGATGAATGAAAACGACAGGTTTTCGTGAGGATTCTTGATTATGTATTTCTCGACAAAGAAAGATTAAACCCCCTCTCTCCTCCCTTGCTGCCAAGGAATGACGGATCAACCCCCTCCCCCTGTTCATAATACGTGTACGGGAATGGGGGGATGATCGTCTTGGGAAATCGTTGGAATGTCTTCACATATAAATGTTTTTCTTTCGTGGTACAAATGCGACACGCGTCTTGGGCTCCATGTCCCTCTTCTCCTTCACTCGCTCGCGAAACGAATCTAATCCCCCCTCCCCCCACCCCTCTCTCTCTTCTCGAGGTTAATGCCTAACCCCCTTCAAAGCTCCTTGGGGATGAACAGGCCCTCGATGCACTCCCGTCGTCGGGGGAGGAGGGAGGAGGAGGAGGTGGAGTTGGAGGAGTGGGAGCTCACGACCGCCCGCTCCGACGCATCCTGCGCAGTAGGCGGGGGGGAATGACGATCGCCGTCGGAGAGCTTGGGGGTCAGGGGTCCGTGGTGGGGATCGTAAGTCGCGTAGGCGTGGGGGGCGGGAGGCTGGAATTCCAGGGGGTGCGGATGGCGGTGCCGCGATCCTCCTCCTCCTCCCACTCCACCGTCGTCGACGTCGTCGGATATGGTCCTGCCGACTCCGGAGGCGTCGTCCTCCGGGGGGGGAGAAGGAGCCGATGCCGCGAGGGCGTGGGAGGCGGGTCCCGTCCCGGCCTCCTCCCACCGGTACACGGGACGACGACGGGGATCGTCCTCGCGACCCGCGGCGGATACCACCCCCGTCGCCTCCACCTCGGCCATGTTGTGCATGCTGACCTTGCGTATCACGCTCGCGATCCCGACGCCGCCGCCGGGGGGGGGGGCGTCGACTACGAGCGTCTCTTCTTTGATCGCCGACATCATCGTCGTCCTGCGAGGGCTGAGACGGGGAGGGCTGAGGCCTGCGTACTTGGCCGGATCGACCTCGCCGTTCTCGAGCTTCTGGGACGCCTGCAGCATCTGGTCGAAGATGGCGAGGGTTGGGGAACGGCAGGCGGTGCACGCGCACGATGAGTTTCCCGTGCAGGGGGGGGTAAGGTCCCCCCCGTTGTTCCCTCCGCCGGGGGCGGTGGGAGGAGGCGGCCCGCCTACGCCTACGCCGCCGCCGGGGGCGTCCGACGACGACGAGGGAGGAGCGGGGAGCCGATCTTGGTGACGACGGGGGAAGCAGGAATCGGCGAAGCTGACCTGGACGGTGGGGGTCTTGGTGGCGGAATACGCGTCGTCGTGTTGTTGGCTCGGCGCCGAGAAGCTCGACGCCGAGATCGCGCGAGGCGCGGTTGTCGATTGACGATGGACTTGGGATGGAAGGTAGGACGACGTCCCCCCCCCCTGCTGGGGATGATGGTACGCCGCGGCCGAAGACCCCGGAGGGAGCCGTGCTTCCCGCCTTCCCGAAGACATAGACGACAACGACGACGTCGTACCGCTCGTCGTCGTGGCGTGTCGGTTCTCGGCGTGACCGCTGCTGATGATGGCGTCGACCGTGGACATGTCCTCGAAGATCGACAGGCCGCGCTGGTGGCCCTGTCCGTGGTGTCGAGCCCTCTTGGCCGGGGGGGATCGTGAGTATGTCGGGGGGGGATGCTGCTGTTGGTGGCGGTGGTGCTGCCCCCCGCGGCATTGGTCGTCGACGGCGGCGGGGCGGTCATCCCGGGGGTAGTATCCCCGATACGCCGCGTGATCCTGGTGACTGCGACAGTAATCGCCGGGGTCCTGGTAATGGGACAACGCGGTCGTTGCGGGGTAGTACTGGCCGTCGTCGACGACGGCCGCCGTCGCATCCGTAGACATCCGAGCGGGGGGAGCCACGGGGTAGTGGTGGGGGGAGAAGGCGGCGCCGTTGTTGTTGTTGTTGCCGCCCGCGTCGATGGCGATGGCGACGGCGTCCTCGTCCCCCCCCCCCCACGCCGAGGCCGATGACGAGGAGGCCGCCTCCTCGCTTCCCCCCCCCACGCCCTCTCCGCCGTAGGCGGCGTAGTCGTTGCCGCGGTAGCCACCCTCGTCCCCCCCCGCCGTCGTCATCGTCAGCCCCCCTCCCCCCCCTCCCACCACGCCGCAGACCACGACCTGTCCCACGGCGTCGAGCATCCCCCTCGCCTCGACCATCCTGTCGTGATGCTTCTTGCACATCCCCCCGACAATCGCGTTCTTCCCGCCCGTTGTTCCTCCCCCCCCCCCCCCCCTCCCGGGTAGCAGCAAACCCTCCTCCTCGCGCCGTGGCTGAGGCACCGCCCCCCCTGGACCGCGACGCGTTCGCACCCGCCCTCGTAGTCGCACTTGCGTCGCGACGGGCCGTGGGCGGAGCAGTACCCCGCGAGCTTCACGGCCTTGTCGCATCCCGGATGCGCGCAGCACTTGCGTCTGGCGCCGTGGGTGACGCACACCCCCCCCTGCACGACGCGATTGTCGCAGTTCGGGTGGGAACACTTGCGACGGACGCGCTTGGGCTTCGTGGAGTTGGGACGGGCACCCGACGTGCTCATGATGGTTCCTCTCTTGGGCTATATTAGATATTATATTGGCGCTCTTCTTGGTGGGAGGCGATCGATCTGGTCGATGGGGGATGGAGGAGGGGTTGATTCACTCTCGATATTCGATTTCGGCTCAACTCCGCGAGGTTTTTTTATTATTATCTTAATTAAATTGTGGAGGACGAAATTACTGGTAGGAGTGGCGCACTCACTTGCTTGTCCGCGGCCGGCCCGGCGGAGCACTTCTCTTCTTGCCTCTTCGGGTTGAATCTTGAGCGGTACAGGGATATTTATGAAGTCCCACGTAGCCTAATCCAATTCGGCTCGTCGTTGGCGTGCGTCAGACACCCGAACGACACGTAAATAAAAGGTCTCGTCCGGAGAAAGAAGGACACTTTCGGCGAAAGGGGAAGGGGAAAAAGTGGGGGTACCGAATGATGAATCGTGGTGAGTCCAATTGCCCTAGAGGTAGTATTTACATTGCGCACCGTTGAGTCGAGAATGATGCGACCTCGCAATCAAAACCCTTGATGGTGTAAGGATGACATCACCACGGAACGAGAAAAGGCAACGAGCAAAAAAATTAATTGAAACCCTCGCCACGTCACTTCCCGCTTTCCCGACGTCATTATCACCTCGTTGGTCAGGGAATACGAGTTCCTCCGTGCGATTGATGCATTTGAAACTCTGAAAATTAGAGTAATAGCAATTCCTCGGACGCGCCCTTTCGCACGACCGGGAAAGTAACCCTAACTCTCCCGCCTTTTTCGCTGGAAGTTCCCGCCATTTTGATTATTTTTGAGAGAAAAAAGACCAAATTTTTGTTCTCTTGTTTTCTAGCCTTGGCGTTCCTCCTCGCACTTCCGGTTCCGCCCACAATAAAAAAAATCATGACGGACGAGTCGTCGACGTTATCGTCCGCGTCGAGTCGCCTCGAGCGTCGCGATGGTACTCTCGTCAGCATCGACCTCCGCGGCAACGACGGCGAAGGACGACGACGTTCGCGACGACGCTCGAGGCGACGTCCACGCCCCCGCTCTCCTCCCCCCGGCGGCGGCGGCGGCGTCATCCCGGAGGAGGAGTTCGAGGAGGAATACGAATCGTCGTCCTCCCCCTCGCCGCCCCATCGATCGTCGAGGGAGTCGCGTCGTCGTTTCGCCGCGGCCCTGAGGCGATGCCGCGAGCCGTCCCCCCACCCCCTCCATCGTCATCGTCATCGCGACTACGACGACTACTGGTGTCGCCTGCGATACATCTCGCTGCGGAATAACGTCCTCGACGGTAGGTCCGAGCTGCCGCTGTTCTATCGCGCGCTGCCGAGCGTGCTGCGTACTCTGGAGGTCCTCGTGATCTTCGATCACGACGTGGGAGACGAAGGGGCGGCGGAGCTCATGACGGCACTGACGGACACGTATACGACGGGGACGACGATCGCGATGGACGACGGGGACGACGACAACGACGACATTGCGCAGTCGACTACCACCGCGCCAACCGCCCCCCATCCGAACCCACCCCCGTCCCGCGCTGCTGGGGGATTGAGGGAGCTTTACCTCTCCCACTGCGGCATCGGATGTCGCGGAGCGCGCGCGATCGCCGACGCGCTGCTGATGCCGCCGGGGAGAGGTCCCCGTACGAAAAGGGCCAAAGACGGCGACGGCGCGATGGGCGTCGACGACGACGACGAGAACGACCACGGCGGGAACGGGAACGGGAACGGGCTGAGGTGCCTGCAGGTCCTCGGCCTGGGATCGAACCGCATCGGGCGGGACGGGGCGTCGAGTCTCGCGTCGGCGTTCGGATCGCACCCTCCCCTCCAGCGTCTTGTCCTGCACGGTAACGGCAGGATCGACGACGACGACGACGACGACGCCTCGGACGACTGTCGTCGTCGTCGTTGTCGCGATGACGATCGCGACGGCACGATGATAACTCGTCAGGCCTTCGTCGTCGCGGGCTGGGGGGGCGTTGTACCGCCGTATTCGATCGCGTCGAAGAACGACGACGAATGCGATACTTCTCCGTCGCCGCTCGGTACGAATACGTTGACGTCGACGTCGAAGTCGACGACGACAATGACGCCGCCGGTGTCCGTACGGGCCATGTCGGAGATATTCGTGCCACTCGCGCTGTCGTACGTTCGTCGACGGTGGGAGGCGGATCGCGTGTTGGTCTGTCCGCACGACGTGCTGCGTCGACGGTTGATCGAGATGATGACGACTACGACTACGACTATGACTACGACTGCGAAGCTCGAGGGGGGAGTTGGGGGGGGATATGCGAACTTCGTCAATGAGCACGCGGAGTGCGTCCCCGACGTGCTCTCGTATTTGGGGAGGGTCGGCGTGTGCATCTTCAACAGCGGTGGTGCGCGACTGGCTGGGAAGCGATGCGGGCCCAATTGCTTCAAAAGACGCAAAATCCATTACATCTTATTGCTCCATATCATAAAATAAGGTTCACATGCATTCTTAATACATAATTAAGGCACGAAATGCATTACGGTGCATCGGGAAATGCATATCCTTCTTCTTCTCTCCCTTTTTTTGCACCGTGAACGCATGCTCCCTCTCTGTCAATGCCGCCACCACCGAACCCGCCGCCACTCGATTTGCCAAAGCCACCGGCCGACTTGCCAAATCCGCCTCCGCCTAATATGCCAAAGCCGCCAGATGACTTCCCCCCTCCCATCCCGCCGCCTCCTCCACCACCGAAGCCGCCGGTGGCGCCCATCATGGCACCCATCATACCACCAACACATCCTTCTCCTCCTCCTCCTCCTCCCGATCCTCCAAACGACGACTTGCTACCCCCAAAAGAGGACGATTTGTTCCCGCCAAAAGAACTGCTGCCATCCACGCCGCGCCACCAGCGGCGCCCTTCATCATTCCTCCCATCGTGCCGCCGCCCCCTCCCAATCCTCCTCCTCCTCCTCCTCCTCCTCCTAATCCTCCGGGGGTCTTGCCGAATCCACCTCCGCTGCCCTATCCTCCAGAGGTCTTCCTGAATCCGCCTCCACCACCTCCGAATCCTCCGGAGGTCTTTCCGAATCCGCCTCCACCGCCTCCCAATCCACAGGAGGTCTTTCCGAATCCACCTCCTCCACCTCCTCCGCCACCTAATCCTCCCGCGGTCTTTCCGAATCCATCTCCACTGCCTAATCCACCTCCCAATCCGCCGGAGGTCTAGCCGAATCCACCTCCGCCTCTCCTCCTCCGACGCCGCGCGCTTGCGACGGGTCGTCTCCCTGTCCACGTGGGCCTCGCGAATGATCGCCTCGGCCCGTTCCGTCCTATCCCTCGCCTCGGCCTCGCGTGCGTCGCAGCTTGCCAATCGCAACGAAGCTCCTCCGTCGTCCTGCGAAGCTCGTCATTCTCCTCCTCCAGCGATCGTAGTGCGCCCTCCCTCTCCCCCTCCGCAGAAGGCGCTCGGCGATCAGTCTCGACTCCAAGCGCAGGGCGGCGCGTTCCGCCATCCACTGCGCCTTCTCCTCCAGGGCGTATCTTGCATCCTCCCAGAGGGACGACAGCTCCTCGGTCGCCGCCGACCCCGACGGACCCCCCCCGTCTCGCGACGACGCGGAGCACTCGCCCGGCGGGGGAGAACCGACGTCGTCGTCGGCGCCGAGGGGGAATTCCCTAAATGTTCCGCGTTAATGTCTTCGATTCCGGGCATTTCGACGCGTGGGGGGAGAACGGGGGGGGGAGGGCCTTGACGAAGCTAGTAAGTCGCCCTGACGTCCTGCGGGGGGGGAATGGTCATTGAAAGGGCAAAAAAATTCGGTGAGCGGC